>JARFOD010049045.1:0-10004 GCA_031763545.1 Mopalia muscosa
AACTATAGATAACAAACATATCAGGAAAGAATGAAGGTAGAACCTCAATCATATCGACTTCACTGAGAAAATAATGGACAACTATGGATAACACACATACCAGGAGAGAATCGAAGTAGAACCTCAATCATATAGACTTTACTGAGAAAATAATGGACATTTATAGATAACACACATACCAAGAAAGAAGCGAAATAGAACCTCAATCATATAGATTTTACTGATAACATAATGGATAACTATAGATAACACACATACCAAGAGAGAATCGAAATAGATCATCAATCGTATGGAACTTACTGAGAAAATAATGGACAACCATACAAAAAATATAAATACCTTGAACGAATCGAAACAGAACCCCGATTATTTCAGCTTTACTGAGAAAATAATGGACAACTAAACATAATACCTTGACCATAGTTCCCTGCAAAACCATTGCAGGCATTCATCAGGATTAGATAATAGCAAAAATATGGACATCCTAAGCTTTCTAATTTCATGTGAGTCCGGACGAAACGATATCAACGCCCTTGCGAAGAGAAAAAGTGTTATGGAAGGTTAACAAGTAGGTCTAACGACAAAGTATGTGTTAATTAAAATAAACCATATACACACGATGAAAAGGCAATGTACGCGTCTAGGTGAACAATTATGCTAACATCGATGGCTTTGAAATTGAAGACGGACTATTTATTATATCAGATCAGCTGTCCTATATACTTTTAATGGAGATACGTGGACATAAACTGTCATATTCTTCTTACAAAGAATGGTCCCTGAATGAAAACGAACAGCAGCTAGAAAATATGATATCTAAAAAAGATTCAGAAGAAAATATCTATATAGGTTATTTAACAAATGTAATGCCTAGAGGGCTGGAGAAAAACAACCAAAGTATTTATGAACCTATTTTAAAAAATCAGCATAATTCACGCAAAACTAGAATAAACAAATCGGATATTTTAGAAGGTCAAATCATTTTGTCTAGGTTTATTAGCTAGAAAAGACAATAAAAATGTTATGAAATTAAGAGTAATTAACAGAACATAAATTAATGTATCAACATGAAGAAAAAAGTATTGAAACAATGTGAACTGTTGGAATGCTGAACAAGTTCAAATCAGTCCAGACTTCTGTGGGTTTTTCAATTCGTTGATAAAGACCGTGGGAATGTCTTATTTGATCATCGAATTAAAGGATAGTACAGAGATTGTATGTTCACCACTCAAAGAGAGGTAATTGAATTGTGAATTGTACCCGCAGTGGAGTTAAACTAAAACAATTTTTGACCAACTGGAGGCCTATTTCACTGTTCAATATATCTTACAAATTATCCCCTGGTTGCAATACGGAAACTAAAAATATAATCCTACTATGGGTAGGTTACGCTCGCATAACAAGCATAGGCTTACAGTAGCCCAACTAACTGTACCCTATACGCTGGTTCATATAGCAAATATTTTCAGGTAAAGGGCCGCGGAGTTACGCTCTGGACTCACACAAAATTATATTGGTTGATCTCGCCAGATGAGTAAACAGGTTTGCTGGATGGCGGGGCAAAGTTTAGACGAGAGGACTGTATGCTCATGTGACCGGATCAATCAATAAAATTGTGTGTGAGTCAAGAGCCTAACTCCACGTCCTTTACCTGAAAAGCTTTGCTATATCAACCAGCCTATAGGGTACAGTCTGTATGGGCAATTGTAAGCCGATCGCTGGTTATACAAGCGTAGGGGTAGGCCTACTTCTTTTCATGGGTTTTGAAAAAGCGTTCCACTGTGTGTAAATTTTTCCCTCTAAATCGTGCGTATTGTCAATTTTAGATTTTCCATAAAAATATGGATATCATGTTTTTTGCTAGAGCTTTTTTTTGGAGACAAGGATACCCGGTGTGATTATATTTGTTTCTTTTATCTATAGATACTAGCTCTACGACTCGCTAAAAATATTCCTTAAATGGGACATTCCCAGCACCTATCTATGAAATAAAACAAAATGTGTGGGGATAGGCTGCAGGAGGTGAAACGTTTAAATAACGATAGACACTATCATAAATGTTAAAAAGACAAAAATTAGAATCATACCCGAAATGTATAAAACCTGTGGGATGTATCGGTTTTAAAGTTTTAAAAGCATTAATCACATGTAAACTCAATTACTTTATTAATCTATTTACCATCTCCATATGGAAATCTTATTAAACAATTATAACATACATTTTTCTCTTTTATTTGGGGAAGAATGTAGATAATGTTAAGAGGAGAATTATTATCCAAAGCACGAAGGTAACATCCCACACACCAGACAGTTATAGCTCAGTACCAAACATTATTTGAAAGTTGTTGTGATACTCTGTTTATCCTCCATTAATAAGGGAGATAATCATGAAGGGGAGACCGAGGTCCATTCCATCACTTATAAGTTGAAACTCGGTCGGTAAGCAAATAAGTCCAGTGATATATACATTGCATATATTTCGGGAAATGATCAAATCTTGATTGAAAAGAAACGGATTACATATTATAAATAGTATCAGGAAAATGCATAGTTGATCTGTTGTGATGTAATGGAATGTGACGGAATTGTTTTAGATTTTAGTCCCTTTCTAAGGCTGCATGATATAAATGAAAACTTTCTCATATTATGGAGTATCCACCGCGAAAAAAGTTTACATTAACACAAGAGCTGTTAAAAGGACAAAATTAAAACAAACAAAAATCTTAACCTACCAATAAAATTGAAATGATAAGTAAGTAAAAGCTCCTGAATAATTGATAATTATAATTACTAGGTCTATAATTGTCTGCTAATCCAAATAAAATGAAATCTAAAAGGTCTATAGCTGTCTGTTAATCCAAATAAAATGGTAGCTAAAGGTTCTATACTTTTCTGGTTATCAAAAAAGATGATAAGCACACTGTAACAGGTTCTATAATTGTCTGTTAATTCAAATAAAATGAAAACTACAAGCTGTATAAATGTGTGCTAATCCAGAAGAAATAAATTTTAGCCCAGCGAGTGTATGTTATTTTGGTTATTATAAAATGAAAAAGTGTTTGCTAATCTAGATAAAAAAAACGTTCAAGTTGTGCGACTTGTTATTTGTATCGGTAAATTAGCCCTCGATTCGTTGAATGGATAGTGAGGTCAATTAATGTTGACCGGAGATAAGGAAGAAAACTGACTAGGGCCCGGGTAATAAGACAGTATAATGATGCGCGACTGACGTTGACTAACAAATACTTGTACAAATTTGTACTTTTCATTTGGTAATTCTTTGATTTTACGTACGTACTACCCTGATAATGCATTGTCGAGATACATACTAATAACTTGTGTGATGGTGGAAGAACGCATACTAACACTTGATATCGTTCTTGGCATTCAGCCTCCTAGATTGATTGCTTGGTGTTTTACGACGTACTGAAGGGTATTCCACTTTTATGACGACGATATATTCCAACAATAATTGACACTAGGACAACCAAGATGTGAAGCATTTCCATAAAGTTAGATTTTATGAAAATGTATTTATTCTGGATAAGCATATTTACTTAACTTAAGTTTTTGACTGACTTAATATACTCAAACCAGCTTTTCGGTCGTAGTCTTGTATTAGAATATCCGTCAAAGTAAACTTAATGTGGTGATATGTTTTCCAATACTTACAACACTCATGTAGGCTGTGAACTCCAGGCTGTTGACTGCACCATTTCCTGTTAATATAAAGCAAGAAAGTTATCTTCCTTTGGTTGATTTTTTTTCCTCAATGGGAAAAACTATGAATTAGCATCTACATGAGTATCAATTTAACATAAAACTGCTTTGCTAATTGAAATCCTGATCGAGTACCAGTGCTCCGGTTATAACCATCATTTAATAACCGCACACGGATCACTTACCGTCTATGTCAAGCTGAGCGTAAGCAGTATCTATATCCGTTTTATCGATAAATCCATTTTTATCGGCATCAATTTTGTTAAATATTCCTCTTCCAGTTTCCGCCATTTCGTGATCGATGGCAACCCAGTTGTGTAAGTATTCTTCCATGCTCACTCGCTTATCACCTGTTAAAAAAAAAAAAATGATTGAGTGACTGCTTGCGTGATCTATTTGTTGCTATATTAATCGATTGGTTGAGGATATGTGGATTGATTGGTTGATTTTTTATTGATTGATTGGTTGATTGATTGATTGGTTGATTGTATGATATATTGATTAATTCATTTAAAAAATGATTGATTCATTGGTTGGTTGAACCGTACCTTTATATACTCATCTGGTTGTAGTACGATAACGAATGAAAGGATACGTTCAAAGCGATTCTGCTTAATGAGTTTGGATGTTATTTCTGCTCTGAGCTACAGAATTTAAAAGTCAAGCTGGAAGAGTTGATGCTCCCGATTGTCGGACAGGGATGGAAAACTCCCTTAACCATAGAAACAGACAATGAAAGAAAATTAGGATTGGTGCTAAACCAGTTGGCCTGCTGACGATTGTTGGTTTATTAGCCTTCTTTTGTAAAACATTTTCACAGTCTGTCGCATTGTATTCTTTTTAAACATTCCCTGTCTGAATGACAGAGCTTGTAACAAGTAGCCTGGTAGTTATTTCCATACATGTAAGGAAAACTATTCTATCATAACACACAAAAAGTATCGCCGAGTTAAAGACTACACACTACTAAATCGTTTGTTGCATTCCGCATATTTCACACGGTCGGTGTTGTAAGGAAAATCAGTGGTGGACTGCTCGTGCTCCGCTGGTTTAAAGAATGTGATTGGAAAATCTATATTGACCTCTTGTGCATCAGTTGTGTAACAGTTTTAAGATGGGTATATTTTTTCCCCATTATGAAAGGACCTGAAGGACTCTACCGCTAGTAAGGATTAAAAAATGCGACTCTTATATTTTCGTGGCTTTTGCGGTATTTACAAAAGATGATTATATTAGAATCATATATATATTTAGAAAGCGGAGGATTTCAAGATTTGAAATATAATGTCATATTATAATTCATTTCGTTTTATAATGGCATTTATAAAGAAAAACGTCAAATCATGTTTTCAAATGGACCTTTGTTTGTAACTCATTTTTCTCAGATGGTTTGAGATTTTTTTGTCAAACTTGCATGCCTTTGTAGACATTTATTTAAACTAAAATACAGTCATAACGTTTTTCTAAATTCAAGTCAATTGATCAAAATATATGCCCTTAAAAAAATATTTACTTAATATCTTCAAAACGAAAATGAATATCAAAAACTGTATTATGTTTTCTTAGATATTGTCTTCAAGGTCGTCTGTGCTAAATTGCAAAGACTTAGTGCAAATAATTACAAGAAATAAACGATTTAAATGATAACAGTCCAGAAAAATTACAGATGAGAAAAACAGCCTAAACGTATGTAAATGATTGTTGTTTAAGATTACTCCAATATATTTAATAAACAACATCGTTTTTATAATGAATGAAAAGGGGAAATAGTTTTGCTTTTTGCATTAATTTTTTTAATAGATAATTTTCAAGCAATGACGTTGGATAGCAGTTTTAACTCTGAAATTTGAGTTCAAATACACATCCACAACGGCCTTGCAATTAATCTGTAATAGTTGTTGTAATAGTCAGCAGGTAGTCAGTTGAGGTGAGATAATCTCGTTATCCCTTCCGCCCTTCGATATACATACTTTTTGAGGCACGTATTTTACAAGTTAAATATAAAAAAAACATGCAGAAAAGTGGGGGGGGGGGGAGGGGGGGGGGGAAGGCAAAATCTTACCCCTGACAATTGGTAAATACCTTTAAAAACCCATATAACAAAGAGTTATTTGCCTTTCTAACAACCGTCCACTGCTCTAGTTAGACATTACACTTAATTTTGTAACCATGTGTTGGGTGATGTTACTCAGCGTTTTCATACTTGTTTTGGTAAAGACATTTGTCCTATTCAGCGTTTTTCTCACCATCTTTATCTTCCTTTAGCGCTACCGCAAGAGCCTCGGCCTTACTGTAGATACCGTCGCCGTTGGCGTCGACTCGCTGGAACATTGACTGTATCATGCCGTTAACATCAACCGGCATAGGCGTCGTGACGTCCCTAAACAAGAAATCACGGCATCGATATATAGACAGAGCTGGTATTTAAATTGTAGTTAAAAAGATAGGTAGATGATGGTCAACCTGTCATGCCGGTTCATTATGTGTGAACCAACAGGTATATTCACGGTAATTTTACATACATACAAAATAGTTCCACTTACTAAAATATTGAGAAACGATTTCTCCCAAAAAGAACAAGGCACTTTATTATTCGTCAACCAAATTCATTGTGTTCTGATTGGTCAATTTGCAGGAAGATTTAACCCCGTACACCCCGGGAGATTTCAAATGTCACACGAGTTCACGGCTAATATTATACCAACATGGCCCCTTACGAAATTAAAAAAAACTGATTTTTGAAATTGATTTTTGGCTAACACAGAGTTAGTTCAAAACATATTTGCTTTACAATTCGTCAATTTTAATGTAGCTAAAATACCAGAAACATATTTTTTGAAGCACTTTTTTGCAGCGTCATAGGGGACAGAAATATCGCCAAGAATCTGCGTGATTTGGGAGTTTTGGTGCCAGACTCGTTTTGAAGGCCTATATTTTAACATTAGAGTAAAACTACACTCCCCATTTCGGACGATTTAATAAACAAATAACACGAACAACTCAGTTGAAGTAATGCCTGACTCAAGTGGGTTAACGCCAAAATCCATAGCACAACGCCAATAATTATTTAAACAGTAGCCTTGAAAGAAAGATGTTTACAGTCTCTTCACAAAATTGTCAGCGTGGCGCTGGTATTATCTCGTGTCAATGTTGGCAATTCATTCAATAAAAGTGAACTGGTCAACGAGTACAGACGAACATACATACAACAACCATCTATCAATTCAGAGAGTCGTGATCAATGGTTTTTAAGCCTGCTTATTTGTTTCACTCTTAAATCGCCTGCAGTTGGTTTCAAACATTATTCACTCCATACAAAAGCTCAGCAATAGGCAACTGGTAGCTATGAATAAAAACGACCATACCCCAATGCTCCGGCCAATGTGACCAATGTTATAAATGTCCGTAACATCCTGGATGCTTTGTCCGCCTGCTTTTTCTGGATATATGGCTGGTGTCAACTATTTCAATATACCATATGTTAGACCTTTGTGACGTAGGAGATTGTCCTTGGAATATGTTTTATCATAGAAATAGAAACACTTGAATGACCTCTAAACAAGATAGTAAAAGACATATATAGATAAAAGTTTTTTTTTTAAATATATATTTATATTATTTCAAAAGTGGGAGATGTGGCACAATGGTCGATATGTTCTTGGCAATTTATCACATTTCGATCCAGCAAAATCCAATAGTAAACGGGCAACTCATGCACACTGAGCTTCAGCAAATCTCATTCGTCAATGGAATTTTCTGTTGACCACCTCTGACTTATGTGACCTGCCTTGTTGGTTTGGTAGTTATCGTGTCAGAATATTGATGGTTCCTCCATTTACAACTCACAGGTTCAGGTCCCACAGTCGCCGTCAGGTATGTGCGGTTGTCGCATAAGCTGACTGCAACAATCGCTGGCCTGTTTTTTAAAGAGGTTTCGGCCCGGTTCCCCATAGCATTTATATTAAATGTACGATGTTAAAACCTATTCAAACAACTTAGGTTTTCGAGGGCAATTCTGTGTGACAGTCAGTATTGGCGGACTCGTTTATTATAAGAGTTTGTTTTATCTTCATCCACTAGGCCTAAACCAGAAACCTATGAAGATCTGGTTGCAATCCAACATGTATTACTGTTAATTCAAGAAGGTACCTTGTAAAAATATTTCAGTAAACTCTCATCTTCCTTATTTGCTTATCATATGTGAGATCACTTCTCACTGGGCCGACGACCATGGCTCAGTGGTACGCGTGCCGGCTTTCTGATCTTTCTTCGATGTACCTCTCCATTAAGGTGCATTGCAAGCTCCATTATCATTCAATTCTAGGCAAAACATCAAGTGACGTTAAATGTAACACGTTGGCTGACTGCCTGTACATGAAGAGTAACGCGATAAAGTGCGAGATAAGTCAGTCATGCACCTATGTCTACCGCTCATGAGTTTCAAACCCTCAGTCGATTTTGGTTATCTGGTATTGGGTCTTCAGGGATTCATAAGAGGTATCTCCGACTACACCAGGGATGGTTTTTCACGAGATTTCCTCTCGGATTTCGACTCATTTTAAGTTAGACATTATTAGTGGACAAACCAATGTCATATAAAAGAAATATTATTGAAGACGCCTTTTAACAACAACCAAACAAACAATTTAACGTCGATTCTTCAATAAATGATAATACAAAAGCTTTTTGGAACTACTCTAAAGGAACGCAAAAATGTCCAATCTACCAAATCTTCTGTAATGGCAAATTTTGTTAATGGCTTTTGTAAAATTGTTTTTGAAATATATGCAGAGAAAGATTATCAAGATAATCAGTCTTCTTCTAATGTCTGTGGCCAATTTAGTACCATAAATGTCACATTTAAATCTCTTTTAGAACAGATGGCTGTTAACAAAGCAACCGGACCAGGTTCGATCCCCGCCATTTTGCAACGAAATTGTGCTGAACGACTTTATGTTCTTTAAACACTCCTTTAACACTTCCCCATATGAGTTAAAATGCATTTGTAACTCCGCCCTATAAAGGAAAGAGTAATAAAGACAATGTAGCAAATAGCCGGCCAATATCTCTTTTGTCCACCATATCCTAAATACTTACAAAAATACAGTTCACCAAAAGCTTTAATCCCATGTATCAGATGAAATTTGCAATGAACAACATGGGTTTATTCATAAGCGTTCTACTGAATCCAACCTACTATATATTAAATTTTTTGTCAAGAGCTTTTAATGACAAGCATTTGACAAGATGTCTCATTAAATAAATTAAAAACTTTTGGCATAGATCGATTTTGTTTAGCCTGATGTAAGTCATATTTAACTGATCGCCAACAGTGTGTTGTGGTAAATGGCCAAAAGTCATCATGGTGCCACGTGAGTTCTGGGTTACCACAAGGTTCCATTCTAGGATCTTTATTCTTCATTATGTATTTGTCTCAGCTACCATTTTTGCTCCAGTCATCTCATTGTTGTTGTTTGCAGATGACGCAAAACATTTTAGAAGAATTAAAATAGATACGATAAAAGATAGAAGGCTTTACTGAATTTTCGAAACTGATGCAAAGACTGTTCGGGCACCTTGGCAAATAACCTAAATTAAGAAAATTGAAAATCGTCAGAAATAGTTTGTACAGTATCTTAATTTTAAATTTTGAAATGATTTTGAGTGTGAAACTATCATGATATATTAAAATTCTACAAACAGGCGAAAGTATATCAGGATGCCGACGGTATGTATAATAATTCATAGTGATATTATTTGTCCTCGGCTCCTAAGCGAGGTATGTCTTAACTTTTCACCAAGTCGTTGGAGAAACTGTGCCGTATTCAAATCCTCACAATTAAAATTAAATGTACGAATGTGTAGTTTTTAACAAATTCTCAAAATGTGTAATGATTTGTTTTGATACGTCTTTGGACAGTTTTCTCTCAATTTAAATTTTGAAAACAAATGTAAAAAACAAATTATTATAATGCTTTTTCCCAATTTGAAAAGATTTTAAATATGTAGGCTATATACATGTTATATATTAAATTTTGTGAATCCGCTTGTATTCTTATCTGTGTCATATGCGAGTAGGCCTACTATGTCCTGTACACACAGCTAGTCGAGCGGACGCGGTTCTGGTACACACAGCTAGTCGAGCGGACGCGGTTCCGGTACACACAGCTAGTCGAGCGGACGCGGTTCCCGTACACACAGCTAGTCGAGCGGACGCGGTTCCCGTACACACATCTAGTCGAGCGGACGCTGTTCCCGTACACACATCTAGTCGAGCGGACGCG
>JARFOD010049056.1:0-10003 GCA_031763545.1 Mopalia muscosa
GGAAGTTAAAGAGAGATTAAGATAAAGAGAGAGGGGGAGAGGGAGTCAACTCGAGGCCTTTTAGGTTATGTAATCGCAAAAACCATTCGAATATAAATTTTCGTTAGCTGACAAAGCATGATGTTCCCTTCTCAAATATGCAGTACGTCTATATTTGTTTTGGTATAGGCCTACCGAATGTTATCGTTCCATTGTTCGAGACAGTTTTACCAGTGGTAAACACCAGCGAAACACACTGCCTTTTCACCTGTCTAAGAAACAGGGCCGGTATCTACTTTACAGGAACACACCCCAACTGGCAGGGGTTTGTTTGTTTGTTTGTTTGTTTGTTTGTTTGTTCCCTTGTTTGTTTGTTTGTTTGTTTGTTTGTTTGTTTGTTTGTTTGTTTGTTTGGGGTAAACGCCGGACTCATCTATAGGTATTTTCAGAAGTCTATCAAGTAGAAGTATAAAACCAGCCATTACCCAGTCTCAACGTCATTGTCACTTGCAGTGGGCTTGTATAGTGCCATATGACTCATTGCGCAAGAAATGGAGGATTTCGTTCGTTTTGCGCAGTTTGAATGTCAGAATCCACAGACGCCTTATGGGTAAAATAAAACGTTTGAAAAGAGGTAGAAACAGCGCTAACAAGATTTACCTATGATTCCCCATCCAATTCATGTCATTCGATGATTCTCCATGCCTCGCTAGGGGCGCCTTTTCATCAATCAAGGCTGCTCTGGTTACAATGCCATTGAGATTGGGTAATGGCTGCTTTAATAATTTTGCTTGATAGATTTCTGATATTATGCGTGCAATAAAACTATCGTTTACGCTATCGACGGAAACCATACAATATAATGCCTTGTGTTACCAAGTCACGTGCTTTCGACCAGTCAGAGCACAGTCATTTGCCATGAAAATAGCGATATTAAAATATTCTTCTCGAATTGTAATTGTTATTCTTCTCATACTACCAATTGTCATTCCAATGCTTGTCATAAGAAAACTGTTCATGACAATTGATTAGAGCAAACATACAAATTATAAAGATAATAACAAGTTTAATCATGTTTAAAAAAATAAAATTGTACAAATTTACGTTCACCTACATAACACATTTTCAAATTTGTATGCACCTGCAAAATAGAACCCCTGGTAAGATAGTAATGGTGCGGGTTTATCCCAAAGTTCCCAGTCTGCGTTTAAGCTAGATGGTACTTGATGGTTACAAAATGGACATCTGATTAAAACCGGAAGTGGTCTTACCTCCATGCCTTACCTACAGCCCGCTTGGTCATATACAAGCACCATTTTGAATTGTAGTGAATGTAGGGATATTCGCTAAAACGGCGTAAATTGGCGGTTGTAGCCAGACAAATAAAAGCTGTATAAATACACCGGGACTATGATATGATGTCAGTGTACACCAATGCCATTAACCTTTTAAAGATACTAACAAATTTCATTATTCGTAAATCAAAATTTGTTTTCATTAAAGGTTTATCCTTATTACATATTTTCAAATTTTAAGCAGCTGTATTTTTCGTAACTGTTCCTAAAAGTAGGGCGCCGTTTCATGACTCCCTGGTAAGATAGTGATGGCGCGGAATTAACCTAAAGTCCACATTCTGTGTCATCAAGCTAGATGGGACTTGATTTATTGTTTATTATGATTTAGACAAGCCAATCAACGAAGAATATCCCATTCTCTGCGTTGAGTTGGAGTAAGTCACGGTCCGCTTATGTCCCAATGACTTATATTGGGTTGCATTTGCTATTTATTGTTATTGTTGACCTGTGGAATGTGATACATGTGCTCAAAACTGATTGATTGTAAAGGAGCCGTATCAGTATTTCCGAATAGACGAAGCAAAAATGCTGTTTTATTTAAACCCCGAGTATGGCAAGCAGTTTTATCATATCTGTCTTTATTCTACATATGTCAATTATTTTTTTCACATATGTAAAATTCTTGTCCCCATATGTAACACAAATTAACTTATTTTACCTATGTAAAATAAAAACAAACTATATTTTATATTGATAAAATAAAAAGCCAACAATTACAGACGTCTTCTTAACATATCAAGAAGATCCCGAAGTTTCGATACTCCTAAATGTCGCCAGGGTTAAATGCATTTTATCCTCTATGCGTTTCGCCAAGCATTTGTTATTTTCTGGCGAAGAACCGATAAAAAGAGGAACTCTGACGCACATTTCATGCCATGTATCCCCTGGCGATATTTAGCATAACATGACTGCGAACCAAAGAAAAATATATTTGTTATTGTGAAAACGTCGGAATATGAACGTATATATATGAAGTTGTATTGTAGACAGTGTATCACTCTCCCTGACCTTTGGTATTTTAATATCGAATAAGAGCTGGGGGTTCCAATAAGTTTGATAAGTCCAACTTACAATAATTTGTTGTGTAAGTCAATTGACCAGGGTTCGATTACCGTTAAAGGCACGTAGTTTATTTCAATGTATAAATATATAATCAGACGTCCTTAATTGTTCTGTTTTTGTTAATTGTGTTTCTTTTCATTTGTGTCCAGGTACTGCACAATGTCAGACTCTGAGTACATATACCGCTCCACAACAGCAAATGATGAAGACCAAGTAAGACAACTGTGCTACCATTACTGGAGGTGCGAAACTATATCCCGTGCCCTTGAATTAGAAGTACCACGCGAGTGTGAGAGATATGTGGAGTATCTTTTGGCGGAAAACTTAACTAATAAAGTTTCTGTTGTAGCCGAAGAAAAGGCGACCGGGAATATCGTAGGTATGAACATATGTGCAATTGCAACACCAGACAATCCCCAAGATTGGACTTTTCCGAAGGACGACCCGGACTGTGCAAAAATGATTAAAATTGAAGAGATATGCGACAAGTTAAATATCACCTCTGATTACTTTGCGCTTTACAATGTGAATAGAATTGCTTATGTCAGAGGGATAACAGTCTTAGCCAGTCATCAACGTAAAGGCGTGGCTTTCAAGCTATCTGAAAAAAGCTCCGAGATAGCGCAGCTCCTTGGCATACGACTCGTCATCATAGACTGTACAAGTGACTTTTCGAGAAAGATAACCACCAAACTAGGTTGTCAGAAAGTGAAACAAACGCTTTTGGTTGACCCAGAAACTGGGATCCCTCTAAGACTTCCAGGACAGGATCAGAATCTTTATGGATCTCTTCATGTTCTTTCGATCTCAAATCATCCAAGATTGTGATAGAAGTTGTATGCATGCCTGCATTTACAACTTAATGTTTTATTAAATAGTGATATCCAATATTAATAATTTCTCTTCATATTGGAAATAAAGGAGTAACTATCGACTCTGATGTTATAACCAAGTTCTTAATATAACGCCATGTCCAAATATGCGTTTGGTGAGAAAGGGAGATAACACAGTTTGGGATACATAAAAGCTTTTCCAGTTGATTTTGTTGGGAATTGACCCATGTCGCAACTTTACAGGAATATCGGTAGACGATATCACATCGAAAAGACTAAATGCCGTTTTAGAAATGACAAAAACCAGTAGTGAGATTGTTTTCATGTAATCAATTCCTGGTTACCTGACGCCATGCAGACTGTTTGACTTTAATCTTAAAGATTTGTTTGAATACTGTGACTATAAGTTAAATCTTTCGCATTTAATGACTAATTAAAACAACAGAATTTTACAATTGTTCATATTTGATTCTTAAATCATCCGCTGCATGCATTGTAAACTGTACCACGCATGCGCAGTGGATGGCCTGTTCGCAGAACATAAAAGTTTGGTTACGTTAATGCAAGCACTAGCCGAGAGTATAATAGCTTTGCTATTATCAGCTTAGGAGAGTTCGGATATGGAGATGTAAGCAGACAGGCCCAATTGAGTGTGTCTATCTCGGTCTCAAAAACGCTCGCCGTGTTTGGTTTGTCGCTATATTGCGATTTAACGCAATCACCCCACGAACAATGACGATTGGGTTCTCCAACTGACCAATCACAGAGCTGCTTCTCAATTTTGTTTTGTAAAAGTCAAAGATTTCCGCAGACGAACAGAAGTTTCCCGACTGCGTATTTTTACATGACCAACGGATACATGCACGCAAAATCAACATACATCATTAAAATAACTTACAACATTAACACAGAAGAAAATCGAACAACTTATGTTTGTTTTGGCTGAATTTGGTGTTAATCATGGCCGTGTGTTATCTGTGTTTTTATTGGAAAACTGAAACTGTGTCCTTTTGTGAACTCTATGCTTTACTTAATTGAAGTAGAGGGATTGCGTAAGATCTCAACATAGCAGGGAGCGTTTTTTAATTAGCTTGATTCCAGTCTATAAGTTATACATAAAAATTGTTTGTTTGATTGGATTTTGTGTCGTACTCAACGGTATTTCCCTTTTATGACGACGGGTTTCCCACCTTACATTTTTATCTCATTTCAAAGCGACGGAAAACCGGGAAGAAACCCCATAAAACACCACTGCAATCGCCGGATCTATATCGTGCGACTCACTAAAATACCAGAGCCCGACAGTCAAAGTCAAAAACCTCTTGGCTAATTTTAGAATACGATCTCAGCTTTGATATTTTGTCATATTACGGCAAGACGATGACATGTTCAACAGAGGAATATACTTCACATTTTGTGGATTTGTTAGTTTTGTTGTGTGAATGATTTTTTTCGTTTTCGCTTGTGCTTAATTTGCATTTGTGGTGTGTTTGCATTTTGTTATTTTCTTTTCTCTTAAATATTTTTTACAGACTTAGAATTATTTTTTTTATACATATTGTTTTATTGCATATAGTAAACATGAAATTGGCAAAACAGCCACCAGATAAACATTATCCTGTATCAGCTGGTACATTTGGTCGCTGAACTCAGCTTCAGTATGTCATTTGTTAACCGATGGAACGAAGCCATACTATAGTTTCTTCTTCAAGAGAAACTAATATGACATCTTTCTCAGCCTGAATTTTAGATAACATATTTTAAAAGTCGTCAATATAACCAATAACATCAGATGCCTGTTAGCAATTGGTTTCGGATTGTAATCCACTTTGTCAAAGTTCTTCGTCACACGTAACTAATGTGACGTCTTTATCCACATGAATTTTAGATAACGTATTAAAAAAAGTCCTCAGTGTAATTAATTAGTTTGGATGTCTGTTAGCAATAGGTTTAAAATTTTAATGAAAAAGTTCCGATGTGTGGTAAGATTTCAAAGTACAATCTGAAGGAAAGTTCTAGAGGTAACAAACCAGAGCACCTGAATGTCATAATTCTGATCACTGCTCTAGGCCTATTGCCCAACCTATCAATGTTGTTCTTATAAATGTGTGTGGTATAAAGTTCAAGCTAATTGACCCAGAGTTTGTAGATTTCATTAGAAGGTTCTGTCTAAACAACAAAGAATGTTGGGTAGAAATTAATGACACTTTAACTCAAATTGCCTCACAAAATGATGTGATATACTTTAATAGCCGTACTTCAACGAAAGCGGACTTTTTGACTGTTCATAAGAATATTGCTCAAGAAATAGAGATTGACGATGAACTTATTAATTATTTGGATTTACCTAATAAATTGGAAAACCCGGGATTTATTTTGTAAATGTAGCCAAGATTCTGGTCGGATAAATAATCAAGTCAGTAAACCTGTTGAACTTTGTAAGAATAATAATATGTTTATTTGTACTGGACGACTAGGAACTGATAAAAAATATTGGCAAAACTAATGGTCAAAATACTAATGTTATTGATTATCTAATTGTTAACGGATATGCCGTCAACTATATACGTCGATTTAATGTCATTCACAATACAAACATTAATAAATCCTTTATCCTAACAATAAAATTGATAAAACTCAAACCGTTTATCAGAGTAAAAATAAAATACAACCTAAAATGTGGAAGTCAGAACAAACCGATTGTTATATTAATAGCATAGACCAACAAAGCGTAAACTCAATTTCTGGCAAACTTTTAAATTTATCCGACATAACATCTAATAATATCAATAAATTATCAAATGAAATTTTTGATTTACTTGTCTGTGCAGCACATGCTGCATTCGGGACTAAAAGCCCTGTGAGGACAACTCACTCAAATAACAACAATTCGATTAAAAATAAACCATGGTTTGACCTTGACTGTAAAACAAAGAGATTAAAGTATCACATAAGGAAAACAATATTTTGTCAATATAGATCAGATCGGAACAAGGAACTGTTAACTAAAGCAAGTGAAGATTATAAAAAGACATTACACACTAAATGAAATGATTATATGTTGAAGACGCAAAGGGAGTTAAGCCAAATTCGTAATATCTACTCTGAAGAATTTTGGAAATACATCAATAAAAATAGTAAAATTAAACACAATCAGGATGTTGCTTTATGTGATTTTTTTTCGTATTTTAAAAATATTAATTTGGACATAACAGACCGGAATAAAACTAATGTAATAATATAAGCTGTAGAAGGCGATGCTATCTTAGACTGTGCTATAACTGAGAATGAAATTGTAAATGTGATAAACAGATTAAAGAATAGTAAAGCATGTGGAATGGATCTAGTAATTAATGAATATATCAAAAGCTCATTAAGCATCATGATGCCACTATACCTAAAAAAATTTCAATGTAGTTTTAGACGAACCCATTTATAAACATAAATGTGATGCACACAATCCCAAAAATTATAGACCAATAACATTACTTAGTTGTATTGGGAAAATATTTACAGGTATTTTAAATGATGGGATTAATAAGTATGTAGAAAAGCATAATATTCGTACTGAAGCAAAGGCGGGATTTCGCCATACATCATACATTCATACAAATTCCGAATGTCAAATCATCATCTCCCAATAGAAACTGGTCGTTGGTCCAACACAAATATAACAGAACGTATATGCCACCTATGTAACAATGGAATAGGCGACGAATATCACTATCTAACTAATTGCCTTGGACTTGATGAATCTAGAAAGTGCTTTTGGCCTAGATATTATTTTTCAAAACACAGTATGTATAAGGTCAGGTCATTATTCCAGACTAAAAGCAATGTATTATTGTCTAAACTGTCAAAATGTGTATCTGTTATTATGACAAAAACCACCATCTAATGTACCATTTTTTCAGTTGCTCATATGTCATGTCTATGGTCTGAGTGTAAATAAACAAACAAAGACTGGTTACATTTCTCTTGTGGTTTGCGGATTATAGCGAGAGTAAAGAAAAACCTATAGTTTTGGAATCCCCACCTGTGAGTAAATAATCACTATGCTTAGAGGTAATCAACTTCATACGGTGTTCTGGTCATACATGTATAGGCCTATCAAAGTTTTTTCAAATAATTAACAGGATTACGCGGCTGATGCATTGTATCCTGCCTAGCCATGTTGATCTCGGCGCAATTTATATACTGTATTATGGCAAAAATGAGATAAAGATAGTTTTAAGCGTTGGCAACTTGTTCAAAATCTTCGGGAATACTGGCAGTAGTCGTTTGATCAGTGACTGGCGGCACATGAACGTCAAACACTAACTTTAAAGAGGGGATAACAAAAAATACAAAAAGCGCTAAAATCTTATCACAAGTAAAAAAAGAACTAAAACAACGTATGTTTAACAAATCCATGGGCACAGCCATATGTATACTAACATTATTTTGTGTGTTCGGGTACAAAAGAACGATTGTGTGAAGAATGACCTATATATACCGGTATGTCATTGATGTCAAGTGCTGTGTTTTGCAGTTCAGAAATGGTGACCACGTGACCTTATTCGGTCATAAAATCCACCCCAAACAAAATATTACACAAGGTGGCAATCGAAAGTGACACATTGTAAGTAGAGATGAGTCGTAAGTCGGTGAAATTCTGTCACTGTCACAGATATTCAAGGTCAGCTTATAATTGTTCAATAATCTTGAAGCGGTTAGTTTTGTTTGTATTCTACGAGATTGGTCAACTCATAAACCCAATACATACTATTGTATTTTCCAGATAACGAATGCTCATTTTTAGCCTATGAATAACATTTTATTAGCGGTGACCTCAGAAAAGTCTAACCCTAGGTGTGTGGCTTAGTTAGAAAGACGGTCGAGTTCGAGCCAGCTGGCCTCTCCGCAATAAGGGTGATCGGAGTCTCAACTGCGTAAGATTAACAAAAAAGTGTGCTTTGATTATGCTGGCGTCTTTTGTGCCAATTAAATTGTTGCCAGGGAGAATACAAACTTTCTTTTTCACTGAGCTCCTAGTACATTTTCACTGAAGAAGTAAAATGTAAATGTTGTTACCTTAGTGTGAGACTTGTAACCCGTGTAATTAATAACATATCAGACGAATGAACTAGTTTCTGAATATATTTATTGGGGTAGAAAAAAGAAGATAAGAAAATTTATTGTCCCATATAATGCATACTTTAGTACTTTAAAAAGTTATTAATACTTTGCAGTCAACGTCTCAAGTAATAAGTTAAGCGTTTTTAAATTAAAAAGATGTGATTTCTATTCAAGTTTAAATTATTTTTACCACAAAAGAAATAATTACTACTCAAGTTAAAAATCATAGTTCAATGTAATTTAAACTCAAATAAAAACTGTGAATAATTTTTGTGTCTTTTAGACATACTTTAAAATACTGTCAAATAAAAACTGTTCAACCTCAGTAGAGTTGCAATTATATCAACTTAACATTTTACCTAGTATACTTAATTACTTAAAGGTCATACTGGTCTAGAGATTCCAACCTCTCCTTTTTGTGGTCAATTTACACCTGATGACGATACAGGCATATGTTACTATGTACAGTACTGAAAAATTATGTTCTATCACAATTCAAGAAGTAGTTATCTAGAAATAGTATTATTATTTATATACTAAAGTGACGTAAAATCAAAATATTTTAAACTTGAATCGAAATTACAAGACTTCATCAGTAGGATTATTTACATCTAACCACAGAGCTATAAAGAGATAGCTCAATGATCTGTGAAAGTTGACAATATTTCTATTCAGGGGAATATATTTTTATTGATGAGTTGTTATCGTATCAACCATAGAAAAAATGTTTTAAATCAAGTAGAAATTATATGCACTGAAGTTAAATATTTCAATTTTTGTTTAAATCATATCTACCTAAGAAAATATTGAGTTAAAAATATTTCTACTGACAAAGAGGTAAAAATTTAAAGACATAATAATTATAAATGGAAATTCTATTTAAGCCACATTACTTCTTGAAATGGTCGGTTTACTATCTGGCAACCAAGATGTCAGTTTTATAATGTAACTGTTTTTTCCATCACTCTGTCGCTAAACATAAAATAACGTATGCGCATACATGTACCATTACAACAGCGTATTACGCAAGCTGCTAGTGTCTACTGTATATAAAGGAGGTAGGATTGCAAAGGTTTTAATCAAATAGGAAGAATGACACCGACACTGAGCGGGTAAAGGAATTTTGCTGTGTGAGGAGTTTGCCGCCTGACTTGCTCACCTTGAAGTGTTTAAGGAAAAAAGTCAATGTGCGCTTTAAATGAGTTTTTAAATAATCTGCAGGAATGAAATATGTGTGGATATGCATTAAATAGCCTTGGGGATGGTCATGTATAGTAAATAAGCTGGATTTCGTTTACAATAAAAAATGAAAATTTATTTTGGCGGTTTGTCGAAACTTTGCGTTTCTTCCCTTCTCCATCTATCCTCTTCATACAGGGACCAAACATAACATTGTGTCGTGTGCCTGTGGCCTGCTTTATGCGTTGTAAAGTCGATAAAATTTAGCACAAATGAGAGTAGAATGTCACAAATAAGTTAGAAAAAGAAAGGAAACAGGAAAGGTAGCATTTTCATTATCAGTAAGTTTGCTGGTACATTTTATTGTGACTTTCAGTGATCTATATATTTCTCGACAAAAAGCCTTAGCCTATGGACAGACCTCAGACGTTAGTTTTTGCCCATAGGAAAATAAATCAAAAACAATCGCCTGAGCCG
>JARFOD010049067.1:0-10003 GCA_031763545.1 Mopalia muscosa
ACTCTTCTGATACTGAAACAAAATAAATGACCTGATTTTTGGTGCATCCACATCTGATTTTTCCTTTGTTAAACAGGAGAGGGTAAAGTTTCAGCAGATGCCTGGAGTAAGATACTCAACCCTGTGAGTGTTGTGACTTTAAAAAGTATGGGCTTGGCCTTTTCGGCCGAGGAACTCTCTGACCCCGCCACCAATGCTACAGTTGACAAGGTAAAGCAATCATGTGCAGTAGTAGACGCATCGTTCCAATACAACCCCTCGTTATAGAATATAAATGTCAAGCTGAAATGACTAGATGCGAATACGTATATATTATTGAATTATATATACAGTTAATAGAAATACGACATCCACCCGTACGAAACCTTTACAAAGAAGTTCTGCCTGTGAAAATGACAATGATATAGAATCCATATGGCCTCTTACTTCGCCAAAAAACAGTCCGTCCAATTCGATACTCATTACTCACCGATGGTGATGCTCAACGGAGAGACGAAGGCATGTCCCACCTAATATCGTTCTAAAATTGCGAAGACATTTCAATTCCATTAAAAGCGAATGGGATACACTGCTGAGAAATGATTGTTTTTTTTTTTATATAAAATTGACGTCAAGTGGTCAAGTGGTTTGTTGAAATCAAGGTAATGCCCTATAATTTTTGTATATAGAAATAGTATATGCATAACGTTATGGTAGCGTTCACTGGATTCTGAAGGTTAAAAAAGAGTCTTGGAGAATAGCTAGGTAAGAGCTTGTGGTTGACACAAGGGCATCGCGGAGGTGTTTTTTCAATCTATTCCCCGCCCCATTTTGTAATCAGCAAGTACCATCTAGCTTTTTAACGGAGACTGGGAAATTTTCGATATACCTGCACCATCACTGTCTTACCCGGAAGTGACGAAGGTGCTCTCCCGTTACAAAAAGTCAAAGGTGTGTACAAATTTGAAAACGGGTTATGTTGGTCAACATAAAATTGAACAATTTTTTTCATTTAAAAATGATTAAACATGTAAGTATCCTTCTAATTTGTTTGGTTTGGGTGACTGGTATCTTTTAAAAGGCAATTGGATTGATGTACAGCTGAATGACACCAAAGCATAGTCACGAAGACATATAAGTGAAATATTTTTGAGTAAGATGTTAAACCCCAAACAAATAACAAAAAATGTTAAATACATGTGATATTAAGGATTGACTTTTGAATGTACCTTTGATTCGTAGAAACCAGAAGAACTGGAAGCTCCTAGAACCGGGTATTTAGTCATTCGGTTCCCCTCCACACAGCAAGCTGAATTCAGGCAGATGATTAAGAGGTGTCGAGCGAATCTAAAGGAGAAGCGTGGACGACTAATCGCTTTGTCATCGAAGGTCAGCCCGCATATACAATTCAATTCTTGATTCTCCTAAAAAGCCACTAGGTGGTACCACAGGTAACTTATAATGTAGTTCAATAGAGGACGGAATGTATGTGATGCAACATGCATCTGTAATATATACGTAACGATCCAGAATTTACATAAAGGCGCTTGGTGGAAATAGCGTGTAAAACAATATTGTAGGAAGTTACTTAAATGTAGATCAAATCAGTATGAAGGTCAGATTTATGTAGTCAACAGAAAGATAACTTAAGTAGATGTAAACAATTTCAACATCACACCATGTACCGTTAGTTAGAATGTGACCACACCTACGTGTACAGCACTTAAGTCATGTTTTGTCCCATAGAATACAAACTTATTAACTACATATAACACTTGTAAACTATAATGGTGTCTATATGATGACGACATGGTAGTTTTAACTGGCAGGGAATGTTAATTATGCAATACCAGATGTTTTTGTTCAGAATGGGAATAAAAATGTGATTTTGAATGTTCTTCTTTCTTATTTAGATCGAACACACAAGAGGAGGACCCGGGATGGAAAATAAGTCCGTCGCCATTCTGAAATTCCAGCACACAGAAGACGCTAAGACCTGTGCCAAAGATCTAACTGCCGAAAATGTGTGGTTGACCAAAAGTGACATATTTGTGGTTAGCGTGAAAGAGGGCACACATGATGGTATCATTCATCTACATATTCTTTTATGTTTCAAAGGAAAGATCTTCCAAATTTAATAGAAACTAGCGCCTAAAGGCTTTGATATGGGACTATTGCCTATAGGTCAAACCACTGACCTGATGTATGATTGTGAGTTAGTTTAGCTAACTGATGGTATAAAATTGCTATTTGATAAGAGTAAATGGTTGGGTTTCTTTTAAATCAACCGATTATAACAGACTAGGTGCACAAAAGACGTAATGCTGAGTGAAACCCTTTGGTAAAATATACTGATTGTTTCGATTGAATTCTCTCTTCATGGGGCTCCTACACTAAAGCCCAATTCACACCAGACGCAACGCGACTGTCAACCTGCACGAAAACAATTTGTAGAACACTACTTCTTAAGGCCAATTATAACATTATGACGCTTGTGTTTTCTGTCCAGCGTAACGATTCATTAAACGCGATAACATCAAAAAGCAGAACCTCCTTCACAGGTGAACTGAAAACGAGACTGCATTAGGAAAAGGGATTTCACAAATTTTAATTCAGAAAATAGAGACCACAAAGCAACTGAATGTAGACATCCAGGATTCTCTTATTAGACCAGGGTAGTAATTCCCAGCGCTCTTGCTTAGGAGGCAATGAAAGTTACTACCCGAGTTAATTAGATTTTCATGCCATAAGTTTTCGATTTTGAGACACATTATGACATATCCTTACTTGAAGCCAAAATTCATCAACCACTCAGTAATTAATTGTCAGTTTTTCTTGTTGGTCCTGTTTCAGCCTCTTACCCATGTGATTGCGAGGAACATAGCTGTGGCTATGGGTACCAATAAATCCATCCTTTTGGGATTAGCACTTAAAGACCTCAGTCGTGAAACCACCAAGGTTGTAGAGGACACCATTATAAAGAACAAAGTGTGGGATTGATGAGCTGTTAAATCAATATTCTGTGACCATTAAATATGGAAAAGATTGGGCTGGTCAAAGCACGGCGGAAATCGGAGACTGATGGAGGCAAATATGGCTTCAAAACACTTATAGGAATTAAAGACAAGGACATCGAAAGACTTTTGTTGAGATACTGAGGCAATTGGATTCCTCTGAAGGCATAACTACCAGCATAGTTAAAATATGCAAAATAAAGTATGGCTAATAAATGTTGATATGGGTCTGTTGGTGTAGACAGAATAATATTATTATGCCAGGTAGACAAGTCACCAAATAGTAAGAAAAGAACTTTTAAGTTTTATAATTGAAAAATTTAATAAATGTCAGCTTTCGTACTTAAATTTGCTTCTCAACTCAATAAAGTTTCAAACTAGACTGTTAAACCTCACTGGGGTTAAGCATGATCTGGCTAGAGACTTGATTAAAACCAGCAACCGTCTTATGTTCAGCCCACTTGGTCACCATTTTAAATGTAGTGAGTTTGCAGTTGGCTTCTGCAAATAACACCATAGCATAGCCTGGTGTAATTATACAGCTGCCTTTCACTCCAATTACCTTTTTTATGATTCCAGAGTTGTCCCAATCAAACAAATTATAAAGATACTACCAAGTGTTATCAGGTAAAAATGTGTAAAGTAGAGCCCCCCCTTGACTTCCTCGTAGACAGTAATCGTGCTGGTTTATCCCAAAGTCCTCAGTCTGTTAAAAAGCTAGATGGCACTTGATGGTTACAAAATGCTGGCTAGAGGATCTAGTTGTTCTGGCGTTCATGTTAGACAGGGGAGATAACTTTGTAGTGGATTGATATGTAAAGGGAGACAAGTATACTTTCTGGCGGATTGCACAAACCGAATAAAATCAGTGAAAAAAGGCAATGTATTTTGGATGAAAATAGATATACACATCAAACAAATTCACTGTCTAGATTAATTAAAACATCTAGATATACTGCCTGTGTAGGTCACTCCTGTTCAGAGCTGAAAACATTATCCAAGGGAGATCAATTAATTTATATATATATTTTATTATACCACATTTTGGGAGAGCTGGTGACCAGTTGGAAGAGTGTGATAGATTAAAAGCTAGACCAATAAAGGTCTCATTCATTCCTATGAAATATCCTCTTTATTTAATTATAAAATAAACTTGTTTTACTTCATTTACCTTATAATCTCAGACTATCAATTCAATTATATGGATTTTTACCTAACTTGAAAGGTTCTGTGTTAAAAGGCATCTGCCAGGAATGGACTACTTCCGGAGGATAGGCCTACATACTGAAATGGTAATTCTGTATTTTAATTGCCATGGAGGACATACCCGGGAGCCATTTCCTGAGAAATTCCTGCGAGGCTTGGCACAATATGAACCTATATTGTGGTATCCTTATCGGTACCATTTAATTTAATGTTATGGGTTTCTTCACAACCACTGGGCTGTTATGCAGTCAGGAGTGAAACGACCTCAAGTATGGGTTCAAATATCCAATCATACATTAGCTTGGAGGGAGCTTCATGTTACCCCTGGTGCTCTCAGAGGAATAGGAAGCCAATCTGTTTGTCCCGTCCTGTCTTTGTCCCGTCCTGGTTTGTTGCCACTTGTGTGGAGGATGGTTTCCTTTACCCATTTGGCTGCCACCTCCTCATATAAGTGAAATACCGTTAAATATGACGTTAAACCCCAATCAAAGAAACAAACCTATCATACATTAAACACAAATTTTTGCTTTAAGTATTTCTAAAAGTACATTCTGTCAGATTTTCATGTTTTACGCAGCTTCAGTCAGAATGAAGAGTCACAAAACATTGAAGGAGGAGACAGGGTTAATAATACCTATAAACCTTACCTGTATGATGTGTGTACTGACAGTGTACTAGCTGTCGTTATATGGGGGGTTACTTAAACCACACAGTACAACAAGTCTGGAGATGAAGTGTGTGACCTGAAACATGTAAACAGTGAAAGACAAAACCACAATGCCATGTTTTGTATCCTGTTTAAAGTTAGTCACTCCTCACTTCTGATTTACAGGGAATTTGTGCAAAACAACAGACACGTCTGCTATAAGAGAAAATAAAAACAAGTCCACAGTTCCTTCACATTATCAGGGATCCCAAGTCTTCTAAATTTCCTTACTGTTTAATATCTTTAATATGATACATATTCAATTCATGGTGAGTTACATTTTACAGCTGAAACAAAAAACCTTTTGTTGTTCTTTTAATACAAGACAAGAAAATGTTTAAAACTCTGATGATTTTGTTTTCTATGCAATTTAACTATAATAGTGCATGTTAGTCACGCAATGTGTTCGCCCTACTCCAGGTTATTAACTTTACTTCCGGGCACTCACTACATTCTTTGTAGTTCTAGCATCATCAAAAAGTTAAAAAGATGGTGATTCTCTTTTCAAGTGCTTCAGCTGCACCAAACAACAACACAATCACTGTTAAAGATTAGTATTTAACACATAGCGCCCGAGTTTGGAAGCGGTACCCGGGAGTCCGGTACAGGAGAACAAAACTAACATGCCCTTTTAATATGCAGGGAGTATGGTGGTGTTTACCCATTTACAGACTACTAAAGGGCATTCCACTTTAATGCTTGTTGCCTCATCACTGAATACAACCATACGGTGAAGTGGAATAGTTACTCTGCTAACTATATGCAGCTTGCAGGTATGGCAATGTAAATTACTAGGGGGGCAAGCTAGTGACAACCCATCCACTGACAATGCGTGTGTTCCTGTTCAAGCATTCATTTGATGTATTGTAGCAGTCTACCAATAAACAAAGAAATCAAATACAGGTGTACCTATGTATGCGTAATTTTGAGTGCATTTTATGCATTGAAATTTGTTAATGAAGGCTAATTGAAACCAGTTTGACAAATAAACGATGAAAAATATAATTTAAAACCTATAACCTTTTTATAACCAGAGGGCATCAAGGAATGCTATGTGTGGTAATCACTGAAGACAAAATCCATGTCTTAATACAGTATTCCATTACAGTTCTGACCCCGCCTGCAGGTGTCTCATTTTCAATGAATTGGCTGGACGGAATGCTCAAGTTAGGTCAACAGTCAACACTATTTGGTTTTGGAAGAAAAAAATAATAATTGGAAAATTATTGAATGACAAAATGTTCAAGAATTTAGGCTTAAAATATCACAAAAAACTTTAGTTTGGGTTGGTAACTATTTAAATAGGGAAGTGTTTTTTGTCCATCATGAAAGTATGGATGCCCAGTTTGACCAAAATTATACCTCTCTGCCACAGCTACGATAAACTTTATTAGGTAACACACTATATATACATGGAGCTAGAAAAACCAGGCAGAAATCAGTCCAGTAAATATAAATTCTTTTTTCCAAATATAATATCTTTTCGTGTTTGATTGGGGTTTAATGCCACTGGTAAGTAATACAGACAAGACAGGACAATCAGAGGCTAAAGTACAATGACATCACAAACAGATTGGCTTCAGGTTACCCCTTAGGTCTGAATACACCAGGAATATCCCTCCCATCATAGAGGTCAATCGGTTACTGACCTATTTATCCCATGCTGTATAAGCCTTGTATATTGTCTTCATTCTTTGAAACTATTTCAAGTATGATATAAATTACATCAGTGTGTGTTCTTTCAAGTATTGTCCCTCAAATAGTTTTATTTTCCCCCTATTTAAACTAAAAATGTTTGAACTCTACCATACTTGCAATATAGTGCAAAACATCTGCTGAAAATAGTTATGAATTAAAACCATATTTTTTTTATGAGACAAAAATATAATACCAGTTTGATTTTTACTATAAATGTTTACTTCTTCAGAAGTTGGCTGGGATCCCTGACATTTATTTACAGCAAACATAATTTGCATAGAATGATTGTTAATGAATACAAGATTAAATAAAATCTTTTGGCCCATATTGTCTTTAGCATGTTTTCGATAACATACTATAACACAACCTTTGAGAAATCGCCTGCATATTTGGATTTATCCAACAACAGCAGGTCACAATTTATAAACAAATCTGTAATTACAGAAAAATTAAACAATCCTTTATAACTGATAAGAGGTAAAAAGGCTTGTCATATCACTGGTCTGCTTCCATTTCGTCATCACAAACAATACCCGCTATAATGATTCTACAGGAATGTTACATCCTAAAATCCTCGATCATCTACATGACCTTTATTATGGTCTTCAAGGTCAAAGGACATGATTTCATTGATTTTTGTCACAAAAACCTAGATTTACAAAGAATTGGTCATGTAAAATGATCTTCACTGTCAAACTTTTTCACAGTTTTCTTTCAATTTTGTTAACTTCAATAAAATATTCCTACAAAACAGTCTGATTCAGAAGAATTTATGACTGAATCTGTGTGGCACAAGCATTAGCATATCAATTCAAATGAGCACAGTAGCTATCCAGCTGATGTCTGTTCAGCACCTCAGTGTGTAAGTCCACTCTTCAGGCTCGTCCAATACACAATTAACCTTATCATTCTGTAGAGAGCTTAAGGCACTAGGATCGTCCAAATGTAGGAAACCAGAATGAAAGACTATGTCCGCAAACCAAATCACCGTAACAACAGCAGAACATGAGTAATAAATATGAAGAGATGAAGGAGAGGAATGAGGTAATAGTGGGGTCAGACATCCTCTACCCTACAATCACTTTTGGCCTTTTCCTTCTCTAAGAGTAAGCTTAGAGTTTTGTAAGTGGTTTGGAATGGTGGTCTTAAAGAGGGGTTATAGGACCAGCAATTCAACATCAAGTTATAGACGTCTGGCGGAGTGTGATCTGGACAAGATAAAGTATTTCGCTCTTTTACAAATGCTACCACTTCCTCATGGGTCATACCATAATAAGGCTGAAGAGCGAAGGAGAAGATTTCCCAAAGCACTACCCCAAATGACCAAACGTCCGATTCAATCGTGAATTTATTATATAGGATAGCTTCCACAGGCATCCAGCGAATGGGGATTGCATCTTGGTCACTCCCTTTGTAGTAGTCCACACTATGAACACTTCGGGCTAGACCAAAGTCAGAGATTTTCACTCGCAGATTGTCTCCAACTAAGCAATTCCGTGTGGCTAGGTCGCGATGAACGTACCCTTTTTCCGACAAATACACCATTCCAAATGCTATTTGCTTGGCTATGATAAGCAGATGAAAAATGTCAAGGTTGGAGGCGTGTAGTGTATCAGAGCTACCCATACCCGATTCAGGGCTGTATAGCCGAAGGAACTCATTTAAGTCACCCTTAGTCATATACTCAAATAATAAACACATTGGTTTTCCCATAGCACATACTCCCAAAAGTTTAACTATGTTACAATGAGCAAACTCTGCCATGAGCAAGGCTTCACGTTTAAAATCCTGTTTTAAATCATCGGAAGCATCCTCCTTTAACATTTTCACAGCCACCAGGGCATAGCTATCCCCTTTCAGGATGCCTGGAGCCTTGGCCTGGAAAACCCGTCCAAATGCTCCCTGACCGATATCTCTCATATAAATGATATCATTGCGAGGGTATTCTAATTTCTCTAGCCGAGGGTCAAGTTTCAACACCTCTGCGACTCGGTGGTATGTAATGTTTGTAGGAATCTTGGCGATGTCTACCTCTTCAATGTCCTCCTGAGGTGTGGCGTCATAACGACCACGATCCGAGGGATGACTTAACACCTGCCGACACCGCCATATGATGAAAGCCAAAGCCACCAATCCGCCGGCCACAACAACAGACACTATGATAACAGGCACATGGAAATATGTTTTCGGGTATTCCTCGGATGAATCCACACTTTTACCAAGGTGCTCTGCAAATATAAACATATATGGTTAAATATTTAGTTCACATCAAATCATGTGTCATTTCTAACGCAAATATCAGCATAATAAAATGAGGGATTTCCTTTCCAAACTTGCTATATACATGTATTATTTGACTGATCAATTGCAGCAGAGAAGATACACAGTGAGAGATGGGTCACTGAATGTACAGGTTAGCCTTGCGAGGTCAGAAAAACAATGTCTGTTCTAATGGGGCACATTTAAGTCGTACTAAAGGTAATTTCATTCATGGTGTGCCAACCCAAAGAGACATGAGTGGTTAGTAATGATAACAAAATAGGAAATAATTAAAGGGAACAAAACATAGTGCAGTAAAACAAATGTTTAATTAAGTTTAGGAGTCAAACAAATGTGCTTCCAAAATTTGAAAGCCCGTTCAGCAGTATGGTTTTAACCTTGTTCACATTGTCTGTAATACCACTATGGTTATTGTAATGTATCGTTATGTTGCCATGGAAATTGTATTGAAATGGCCCCATTCAAAATAGGAATGTAATTTAGTGTAAGAATAATGTCTTTCCAAAATTTGAAAACCCTGTGTTAAGTTATATTTTTGTTCACGTCCTATATACAGACGGACAGAAAATTTGATTGGACTGACCCCTGAGTGACAAAAAATGCCCCCTAGCAAGCAGATTTTTTGCCGGCCTTATTTTTTAAAACAGTCGTTCAGGTTACGTGGAGGTTATGCAAACGAAAATTCACGCGAACGATCACCATTCATTCAAACTAAGACCATGCACTGTACATCGGATGTCTACAGTGTATGCATATGTTCTACAAACGATAGCCAGAAAAGGATTCTCATACGCTGTGAGAAATATTTTTTATGATAGACTGACCACACTCTAAGTTTATTTAAGTATGAACCATTTCTTGCTTCACTTATGACATAAATTTGAAGAAAAAAAACCCAATAACTAACTTTACTTAAAACGAAACAAGAGATCGATAAACAGCGCGAAATAGAAAACCTAGGGCTGTGTTAGCTGTGACTTGGGTGGCTGGCTCCGGCTCTCCAGCCAATCAAAATCACTGTTGGTGTATGGACTTCTTTAACTCTCATTTTGATGTTGACAGTTCACAATAAACGAAACCCAACAGCCTAAATTTGGATAACTTTGTAAAAAGTTTACAT
>JARFOD010049078.1:0-10003 GCA_031763545.1 Mopalia muscosa
CAGGTATAATGACATGCCATCTGATTGGGTGCGTGCAAGTGCCCAGGCATAGTGACATGCCATCTGAATGAGTGTGTACAAGTGCCCAGGCATAGTGACATGCCATCTTTTTGAGTGTACAAGTGCCCAGGTATAATGACATGCCATCCGATTGGATGCGTACAATTGCCCAGGCATAGTGACATGCCGTCTGATTGGGTGTACAAGTGCCCAGGTATAATGACATGCTATCTGATTGGGTGTACAAGTGCCCAGGTATAATGACATGCCATCTGAACGAGTGTGTACAAGTGTCAACACATAGTGACATGCCATCTGATTGGGTGTGTACAAATGCCCAGGCATAATGACATGCCATCTGATTGAGCGTGTACAAAGAGCCCAGGCATAGTGACATGCCATCTGAATGAGTGTGTACAAGTGTCAACACATAGTGACATGCCATCTGATTGGGTGTGTACAAAGAGCCAGGCATAGTGACACGCCATCTGATTGGGTATGTACAAATGCCCAGGCATAGTGACATGCCATCTGATTGGGTGTGTACAAGTGCCCAAGCAGCCAATCAATTTCCCAGTTGTAGATTCTGGGGTTAACAGCAAGTCATTGGTTATGTAGAGTACCTTGGAATAGAACTCTGACTAGGTCGGCAAATATGTCCCTCATGAAGGCCTGGCTGCACTATTATACATCATGACATATTGTAGCTCTAACCCAATATTGTCAGAGTACGCTGTAGATATTAATGCATCTTCTTAGGTCAGAAGTACTTTTTGCACAAGAATGATGAAAAACAAAACACATAAATACTGTCTTTTAGAAATGTATTACATCAGGACAAGAATACAGCACTGTACAGTTAGTTACATTTAAGATAAGTGTTAAGAATTAAAACTTAATTAAGGATAATTAATACAAATAAATTATATTTGATGCCGGTGGTGTCTAGGGGGGGTTTTCACCTGGTTGGCATGTCATCTGAATACAGCATATACAATAAGCCACTAAATTAGTGGTTTATCCAACAAGTCAGTTCCTGATGGAAAATTGTCAGGTCAAAACTGAAAGAATTCTGGCAAGATAGTTACAATTATTAAATTATTTTGAGAATCAATAGACTGGTAAGAAGTTTAATTTGTTATATCAGGGGTTAATAAAAGTAACTTACTAATGAACCCAAGAACAATTGAATATTTCCCTACCAATATTGAATATATTTCCAAAATTGGAACCTTTTCTTTTTTACAATATATTGTTCTTGAAATTGAATACTTTTTTAGAGAAAGTGAATATTTTATTCAATATACATACAGGCAGCTAAGTGACCTGTAGATTGAACTACCGTTGACCCCTGATAACATTAGCAGCTTAGACAATGTACAGCAACAGTAACTTAACTATAACCAAAACAGAGTTTCAAAGAAAAGCTACCTATATATAAATTGTAGGTACAGTGACTGAACATTCAGTTCACATACATTTTTTCATGCAGTCAAAATTGTATTCAAAGTTTTTTTTTGAAAATTTTTTGACAAAAACACTCATTTGAAAAAAAAACTAATTAAAAATTAAAATCAAATAAAAAGTTAACTTTTTTGTTTATAAGATGTTATATACATTTATAGATGTGTATAAACTATGTATTGATGTCCTTAGGGCAAGGGAGCTGGATTCACATTGTTATAGTTTCCAATATTTTATCAAAATTTAATTTTAATCATAGCTTTATTAAAATAGATGGGGTTTTCACCAAAGGGCAGTCGAGTCATAATTTTTGTCAATTCTGGTTTATCAAGAATGCTAATTTTTCAAAAAAGGTCCTCAAGAAAATGATGACCTTTATAAACCCCCTGTAATGGTGGCAAGGAGTGAAGGAAATCTCTGCTCAACACTGTTAAGTGGCAACATACATTACACAGACACAATGAAAGACAATACGACCATGATACATACTCTGATGCAATCACACATCATTAAATTTACAGAGAAAAACAACACTCACAAATAACATTTATTTGCCCATAGACTCAGGACAACATGAATATTAAATGCAAGCTTTGCTACAAGAAAAATATTCCAGAATTTCAGCCTTCACAAGTCTTTCTTTTAAGAATCTGTGTATCTTGTTATGTATTGAGGCAGGCCAGTGCTAAAGATCTCAATTTGAGATTGTTTACACTTTTCATCTTATTGCACACAAGCTGAATACAATCATAACACTAGCCTAATTTAAATCACTATTTACTTTATTTTTGAAATATTAAAACATCCAAAACCAGAATTAAGGTTCAAACTTGCCTTGATTTGGCTTTCTTTTTAAAGTGAATTCACAAAATACTGTATAATACAGTTCAACCAGGACGAAAATTTTCACAGAATAAAGACTATTTTCCTCCAGCATTGCTATTCTTCAAACAAACTGCCCTTAGCCACAGGGCTTGCTGTATTGAAAGATTTCTGTTCCTCTGATGCTCAATAAAGACACTACTAATAAGCTTGAAACACATGAGGTCAGCTTGTCCGCTTTAACCATTACATTCATGGTGTACATCATTCTTTCGAATGGTTGTTGTTTGTTTGTTGGTTGGGGTTTAACGTCGTACATAAGGGTATTTCACTTATATGATGACGGACTGTCTGCTTTACACACGAGGTAACCTCGTAAAAACGAACCCTGCATGTGACTCACTCATATACCTGATGGTCGACAGGTGGACTTGATCCAGTTCTTTCGAATGGAGATGCCACTAAAACAAAATTATGTATGTATGTATGTACCATTACATCTAGAAAAATGTTTAAGCAGTAGCAATGGGCACTTATTTCCCAGCTCTTCTAGCCAATTTCTTTTAGTGAAAACTTTGAAAAGCAACGTACATAAAATCAGCTTCAAAGAAAGCCTGAACTGATGAATTTCTTAAATCTCCCCAAAAAACAACACCTACATGTTGTACTTGAACAAACCCAGATCATAATGTATGACTATATTCTGCTCCTTTCCTATGATACTGTAGGAAAACCTATTTCACAGAACTAGGCAGCACAATCCCACGAACTCTGTCGCTGAATGGCAGAGTGTTTTCCTAGCTGACCTTACGTCGATATGTGAAGAGAGGGTTATACACTTCTCAGTCAAAATGTGTAAAGGGTGCATCACCTACTGCATCTAAATGAGCAGTGATCTGTAGAATACTGCCTTGAGATTAGCAGACCAGAGGAGTATATCACAATAAAATGATAGTAAATAGAATCGGAATACCAAACAGGTGTGTATTGAAAACTTCATTTATTTCATGTACAAAATAGGCAGAGAATATTAGTTTGATCTTTGACTCTGAAGAACTATTCTGCAGTAGAGAAAGGTTTCTGTGCTGTCTGGCTCTATACATGTAGCATGTCTTGTCCGTATATGTTGAAAGGAATCACAAATCATGACAAATGCCTAGACAATCTGCTCTGTCATGGTAGTTGATAAAAGTGTGATTCAATTGGCACTCCATCAGATATTTACCACAATAATTCATCGAACATTAAATCTGTTTGTTTGTAGGCATTATATTTTACAAGCCCATTTTTAAAAATATCTTCATGCTCTGTTTTTTATATCGTGACATTAGATCAGAGATGAAGTACTCCTCAAATTGTCGTCTGAAATCTGCCAAATCTGGTAACTCTGTAGAACTGGGGATATTCAACAAAGAATGGAAGAATTCTTTCCACAGTCCTTTGTTCCAGCTCCTGGAAATACAAATATACATCATATATAGCACTGCTGACTGCAGTGATGTGTAAAGCAACTTTTAACAGCCTAGCAAATGCTTTCACATCTTCAATTATTTCTTTTATACATTTTGGCTTGATTTAACCTAGTACTCAAGGATACACCATTTATATGACCATGAATTGACCATTTATCAATCTGCATTTATCAATCTATACAGTTGAAAACTTAAAGCCAACCTGTGTGACTTCTGGGCACACCTGAGGTCCGAGAAGGATACAAGATCATGTGAGTAATATAATGAAGGAATATAAGTAGTCCAACATGCCAACCACAATCTTCAGTCTTCAACGCACATGTTCACCTGGGAGCAGAATATTGACAATAAAGCCACAATACCTTTACTCAAGGGTGTTTCTCAAGCTTTCTACAGCCCATGTTATGAAAAGAAAATTCAGTCAGAATTTCTCCTCATCTACAACAGTTTGAATACCCGGTAATTCATAAATAAAAGATGTTAATCAGTTAACAAAAAGGACGCACCTTGGGAATCTAGAATTTGTCAGCCATATTCCACCCTCTTGGTAAATATTCATATACTCTCCAAACACGACCACATGGACTGTACCAACCAAACCAAATATGTCAGTCTGAAACATTCAAAATATTCATATAATTTTATATGATTTTGTGACTTTTTTGACTCATCTTTAAGCTAGGTGTCGGACTAATTATAGATGACCAAAATATAATTCTTGAATATTTTGCTGGTGTACGTTAATGCAAAAGTAAACAATTATCTCTCAGGTCTTATATTTACAAATTCTGGCATGAACAAAACTAGCATTTAAGTACATTTTACCTTTCGTAACTGATCATTTGGTTAAACTAAAACTGCGTGACTTGTTATTAACTTGATGGGTTACATGAAATTGTGCAATAGTGACTATTTATATAAACGTCACACCAGATGCTTTATACTGTTGCCTTCCTACATGCAGCCCAGCTGAGTTCATATTAAAGCAGGTCAGAGCTTTATGATGCTGAATGATCGATAGGCTGTAGGGAAAACTGTTGTCTATTTGCAGACACAAACAGTTGATTAACAAAGCTGGGGCTTGCAGACATGTCCCTGTTCAAGGACTTTTACTATTTTCAAGAGTTCATAGGTTACTGAACAAGGAGATCTATATTTAATGTGGAAATCAATCGTAATTAACAATGTCATCATTATTTGTAAAAAGAAGAAAAAGATAGATGTATATTTATCAATGACAAGGAAAATATATATGACAATCAGTTCACATTCCACTTTATTGTCAAGACTATATCAAGCCAGTGCATCTATGGGTAAAAACATCAAAACCTTCCCACAACTTGAACACGCTTTCACACAAAAATAGAGGGCCTGTTTCACATGTACAGCTTTCTAGGAAAGAATGTATGACAGTGATGTGCTGTAATTGTCAATATACAGACAAATGCAACGCCAAATAGTGAAGAGTTGGGCTCTGTAATAAAGTGTTTACAGAATAATTCAGATTTTAGGCAAAAGATGAACTTAGGAATATAACTTTCCACTAAATTAATAACTGGCTTAGTTTCCAATCTTTCGCTTATTGTTTCTCACTATTATCAAGGGTATGTCACTGGAAAAATATATATAAAGATGTAAATAAAATAATTCTATATTTCTGTGGTTTTCTAGCTGTATATAGGTTTCTTCAAGGCGTATCATATGAAAGTATTTACCTGATATGTCCATGGTTTGTCAGTTTTCATTTCAATACACTGAAAACCTGAGGTATGAACCTTGGCAGTAAAAGTAGTCCCTGGTGGGTACATGGTCATATCAATGCTCTGTCCAAAGTCAATCAGTTTCAACATTTCTGTTCCCTTTTTAAACAATGATGAAGGGTCTGTGTCATCGGATAATATCATTCTGAAACAGATACACACATAAAATTATATTTTGTTGATTTCTTATGTTTGTTTGTTTGATTGATTGGTGTTTAACGTCGTCTCAAGGGTATTTCACTTATATGACGACAGATACAAATACAAAACATCATAAACAAATCTGCGAACATCATGGCAACAGAAAGCAACCTCTTTTCTCACCTCTTACGATCGACCGAGGAAGCCGAGGGAGTATTCTGCAGGGTCATGGCCCACCCGCTCCCTCACGGGGCAGATTTCTTATGAAAAAATGGTTCGAAGAGTGATGCCAACACAGAAGCCGATATCTTGGCTTGGGTGAAAAGTTCAAGAATTTTTTCTCTAATTGTTTAGATTTCAAAACATTATTTCTGAAAGAGTGTTATATATTGACATAAATGACAATAGTTCACAGGTTGACATAGAAAAAAACAATAGTCAATCAAATAGGCTTGCGAACGATTTGTTTGTTTGTTTGATTAGGGTTTAATGTCGTACTTAAGGGTATTTCGCTTATATGACGACGTACCAGCCCAATGGGTGAAGGAAACCACCCTCAACACCACTGGCAACAAACAAAGACAGGACGGGATAAATACAGGACGACAACAACAGAACGCAATACAGACACCACAAATAGATCGGCTTCCTGTTCCCCTTTAGCTCTTAAAAGCACCAAGGCAACATGAAGCTCTCTCCAACCGCCCGCGGGGTATTTGAACGAACTTTCCTCCCGGTTTACACCATATGTTAATGAGAAGTTTATAATACGCCGCCATAGAAGGGAAATTCCCTTAAGTACAATGTCAAACCTTAATCAAACAAACAAGCATACACATATACGTATTGTAGCATGCGACTTATATGTGCATTTGTTAAAGGAGAACAAATACACCATCGTTATAACCATACTTCAACAAATACCATGTCACAATGACAGATTCAAGAGGAAAATACATATATATATTAAAAATCGTACATGATTTTACTTTTTAAAAGTCGATTTAATAAGCATAAAATATGCATCGCGTTAGTTGAAACATCTTTTAAGAGAATCGTGGAATCCTTCCCCAATCAAATATATTTACGGACCTTTTTTTAGTCGATTTGTGTCATCCGTTATACTGGAGGTAGTTTCAATTCTACAACAGTCCGTCCAAGACGACTACTGTACATGTGACAATTCCAGATACTAGTTCGGTTTAAAGTTAAACTGATGAATTGTAGATAATTTTTCCTTGAAATATTATTTGGGGGTGATAAACAATACGGCAGTAAACCACATGCGACACGTATTTCGTTTTCATCGGTATTATTCCTTTCTAATTGAAGTTTCATTGATTGTGTTTTTTTTACCTCACACTTAAGTTTATTTCACTCATACGTTGTGTGGGGATGAAGCAAACCCTTGACGAAGACACAAATTAAGACCAGGGGACTCCTTCACAAAATGTCAGACGGCATTTACATCGGTACGACATTTTCATACCTATAAATTCACATTATAAAATTTAATCTTTTTTTGTCGTACGACATTTTGTGCAGAGGTCTCTGAGATTTGTACTCCTTACGGCTTTTTTGCTGACTCATATGATTGTGAATTAAGTTGGAGAAGATCTTGGGCTGCATATGCTACAACCCATTTCAACCAATAACGCATTCAATGAATAATTAGGTATATAGATCCAATCAGTCGACGCATATCAAATATACCAAGCACACCAATTAATATTAATTTTATCCTTACCTTCCTCTTAATTAAGACAAACTAGAAACACAAATTAATATCTAACCTCTTTAATAATCATTCGCTAACATATTGGGTTTCCACGAAATATTTTAACAGGGTCGTGGGTATTCTCGTCTTCTCGTTTCGCTACAGTCAGGTGAAAAATTTTGTCTATTATATTAATCCTGCGAACAGTCTTTAACTTTCTTTCGATGTACCCTGGGGAAGTAGGTCCACGATTGTCCTTGGAATCATCATCTGTATCATATGAGGGGTACACGTCATAAATTCCTGGCTCATCGTCAATATGAGCTTTAGTTTTCCGACAGATCTCATTGAAGTTTAAGGTACTGACAGTTGAGTTTTCGCTGTGGTTACCTTTTGAGTTAAAAGAGAGTTCACCTTCCTGATTTGTATTCACATCACCTCTCAAGGTCACTGGATTTTTAGGACAACTATGATTTTGATTTTTAGTATAAACACTATGGCTAGACTTTGATGACAATCTATCTACCAAATTTTCAAAATTGTCACAAACTGGTTTCATGTTGTCAGCTTCGGTCGAACCACAAACACAACACAGCGATTGAACCTCAGTGGATACGGTTTCAATTTGTGATGTTTTCAGATCGTATTGCTCAATCGGCTTACTTATGTCATAAAGTCCCTCGTTGGTCAACCTTTCGTGAATCTTTCTTATGGTAGATTCGTCATAAGAAGGAGGCGTAAAAAATTCTTTATCGTAATCAGTGCTTAGAGCAAACTCTAATTTGCTGATTGTGCGACGAAGCGGGTTGTGTTTCATTCTTGACGAAGCTGCTTCACTTGTTGCAGGAAACGGTTCATGTTTTTCCATTTGTAAGTTATCATGACGTTCGTCATCCGACGATGAAGAAGCTGACCTTTCGTGCCATGTGTGATGGTCCTCCTGGCGGCCTTCTTTGTCACAAGTCAGCAATGTTGTTTTGTCACCGTTATATATATTAGGTCCCTCAGATCCGTTTGTTTCAGAAAGAAGATCTTTATTGAATTCACCCGACAGATCAGATGGCGTGTCTTCACGAAAGAAAAGGTCTAAGGCATAACTTTCGTGAAACTCGTCAAATTCATTAAAATCGGAAAAATTACTATCTATTCGAGAAGGGGTTATGTGCTCTGTGTAATTGTGAACACTGCTTTCCTTATGGTATTCATATGGCCCCCTTAAACTGCTACAAATATTACTTTCTCCACCAGATTGTAGTTTTGGGGTGGAATAGGTTATATCGCTATCTTTATCGGCTATTTGTTCCGAACAATACATGTTTTTGTGTGTTTCGATGGTCGCTGGGGATGATGACAAAATAAAGTTATAATCATCTGTTAGACCAGATGCAGACAAATTATCATCATCATCTGTAACACTAGTAAATGACGACTCACTGTGTTCTTTATCACTTATAAATGGCGCATCACTATCGTCTGTTTCAGAATCAGTTGACGTACCATTATGCTGTGTTCTATGACTAAAAGATGTATCACTTTGCCTTGTATCACTATGACATGACGTAACATTATGCTGTGTTCTATGACTAAAAGATGTATCACTTTGCCTTGTATCACTATGACATGACGTAACATTATGCATCGCTGAATAAGTAGCAGATGTATCAGAATGTTTTGTTTTACAGTAATTTGACATATCGTTAAGCTCTGTTCTATCGCTAAAGGATGTATCACTAAGACATGGCCTAGCATTAAGTTTTTCTGTATTATCAAAAGTTTCATCCCTATACCCTGTATCACAATTAGGTGGTGTGTCACAATTAACTGTTCTATTAACAGAACAAGTAGGCCTATCAATATGGCCTCCCTTGTTTTCAGTATTCCAGGCAATTTTAGAGAAAAGTTTATCACACTGATCGCTTTTACTAACAGAGATTTTGTGGTTGGGCTCTGTCCCATTAATACATACTGTATCGTTATACACTCCACTAGGTAAAGGTGTATCACAGTTTTCTGTCTTAATAATACTATCAAACTCATTATGCTCCGATTGATCAACTCTCCTCCCTGAATGACCCAGGTCGTACCCTTTCATGGGAACTGTGGTTTGCTGTTCATGGCACTGGTTTAAATCATTAATGTTTGTTCTATTTAAATTCGGTGTTTTGTGATCAATAGAACAGCCACCCATTGTGTCTGTGTTTTCTGCTGTTAAATGTGGATTTCTGCTCTCGGCAGCATGCATAGGATAGTCCTCATCTGTGGCATTGGGGTATTTCCTGCTCGTACTTGAACAATCAGCATTCGAGGAGGACGGGTCTGTCTTCTTGGAGTTGAAAAATTCATCCGGAAGACTAAAGATGTCAATTACTGATAAATCAGAAGTATCGGTAACTATAAAAGACTCCAACCTTGATGTCCCTTTATCGTAAGAATTACTAATAGCACAATTCCTTACAGAACAAAATACATCATTGTATCTCTGTTTTGACATGTCACAATCGTATCCATCTTTCAAAGACCTTTTCGGTTTTGTGGACTTTAAACGGAACTCAACATTAATGGAATTATCTCCCTTGTCAGTGAAAGAGGGACCATAACCCAGTGAGTTCTGTCCCTTTTCTTGTTGT
>JARFOD010049089.1:0-10002 GCA_031763545.1 Mopalia muscosa
TCTCTCTTTATAACTATAGCGCCCTGTAGATTTAGTTTAGTCAACGTTGACCATTTCCCTGTTCTGAACTTAGATAAAAAAACAAATTTTAACTGTAAAAATAACAGCATATATCGTTACATGTTACTTGTAAATTTGTGTATTTTGTTGCCAGATGCATCTGGATATAGGGGATGAGACAGAGAGCAGTCCAATGATCATCAATGCCAATCCTATATTATGTATGTATTAGGATTATGTTATAAGAAACGCTTTTAATCTTTCAGAAATTTGCAGAACATCAGAGTCTAAATATATCACATTTTGTTTATTGCAAGAATCTATTGCAAGAATTAATCTTAAAGATTAAGTAGATAAAAGAAATGTGTTATCTGCGCATCTTTCAGTGGCTCAAAGATTAAGAATGCAGATTCTCAGTTTATTAAATAAATAATATTCCCATTGACAAGGGTCATATAGCCCTTTCTTGAATAGAACAGGTGAACTGTTATTTATTTTCAATGGAAATTCTTGTGATTGATAAAACATTAATTTAAGCAGCTTTTGTTGGTTGCATTTAGCGGGTACTCATTAGATCATCTATCCTTTCTTAAAGTCTGGTATCTTTGATTCTGGTACATTTAATTAAACATACAGTATTTTAAACAAGGGTTTATGAGTTGAGCGATGTAAAATAGATCCACAATCCTTACATCAATCTTTGAGCGAATCTTGTTTGATTTACAGCTCGCCAGGTCAGTGGATATTGTCACCGTGTACAAAGATGGATTAGAGTGAAAAAGTAAGTTATTTAATTTTTTCCAGCTTTTTAATAATTTGTGATACTTAATTATTACTTTAACATAAAGTTAGTAAAAATTCAGAGGACGGAATATAACTGTTTTATTACCCAAGACACATGTGTTTCTGGAAAGTCAAAACCATACTTTTATTTTGTGAGAAAGTCTTGTAGAGGCAGTTAACCAAATCTCATTTAATACCACATCTATGATACCCCATGTTGCCCACAATTTACTTGAAATTCTGTTTCTATTTATGCCATTACATTAATGTAATTTATTTTTTTTTGTGGGCAGATGGGTTGGCGCTTTCTTTGACCCTGGTGCTCTCGGAGCTAAGGGGCAACATGAAGCCAATCCGTTTATAGTGTACTTGTAATTGTTTCTTGTAATTAATTCGGACTTGCTAATTGTTTGTTACCATTGACGTTGACGTTGGTTTCCTTCACCCACTGGGCTAGCACACTGTCAAATGAATGAAATTCCTTCCAGTACAGAGTTAAACCCCAATGAAACAAACATAATTTCTGTCCACAACAAAAAAAAAACCAGTTCTTTGAGCTCAAATCCTGGTGATTGGTGCATGACTTTGTTTTTATACTCTAGGGCCAACTTCTCATTTTGCAGCCGCCAGTTATCTCGAATGATGAGAGCAAGACCTGGCATCAGAACCATTCTCTGGATATACTTCATCGCTCTGCATGTTATTGTCTTCTCTTGTTTCCTGGGATATATTCATTAAGAACCAAACGTTGGTAAGTAGAAGAATATAATCATCTGAGTGCCATAAATGTCTTCATTGTAATAGCCCGTAATTCACCATATGACTTTGATGACACCAAGTATAATCATTAAGCAAGATACTTAATTCAACCAAAACAGGTATCACACTGAAATTGTTTTAAAAAGGTAAAAAAATATTTGAAATTTATAAACAAAAGCACATGTTTGTTTTACTATTGAAGTGGTTAGTCTTACACACTCTTCCTAAGGGCAGACTGTTCTGATTGTATTCCTGCTGAGCTTGACACTGACAGAACATTATTTAACATGTGGATACATCATTTCACATTTTATAGTTGCTTTACTGTGTGAACACTTGGAGTACATCACTGTCAAATAAGATAACCATTGTTGAGTGACGTTAAACATTAATACCATACCCTCAGATTAATATGTGGATGTTGTCTAAAGGCTTTATTTGATCAAGCTAAGGAGCAACATGAAGCCGATCTGTTGGTGATGTCTTTGTGTTACGTCCTGTAGTGTTTGTTCCCAGTTGCATAGTTTTCTTCCTCCATTGGGCTGGTACAACATCATATGAAAGAAATAACCTTAAGTATGGCTTCAACCCCTATTAAATCAAACAATATTTGTGTTGCCAATAATATCAAGGGTGATGTCCTTCATCCATTGTTGGTAAAACGTCCTATAAATGAAACACCCTCAAGCACGACTTAAAAACTTTAATCAAACAAACAAGGACTACCGATATATTCTTGATCGATTGCTCTTGAAAAGTCTTTTTGTAAAAAAAAGAATAGTACATGGGGTGTTAATTTTTTTTGTTTACAGTGTGATATAATGGGATCAACCAAATCACTAGCCAGCCTGTGCTGAATTGGAATGGTGAACCAGGACATTCCATCGGATGGGCTGTGCTGAATCGGGATGGTGTACTGGGACATTCCATCGGATGGGCTGTGCTGAATTGGGGTGTGTACCGCGACATTCCATCGGATGGGCTGTGCTGAATCGGGATGGTGTATCGGGACATTCCATTGGATGGGCTGTGCTGAATCGGGATGGTGTACCAGGACATTCCATTGGATGGGCTGTGCTGAATCGGGATGGTGTACGGGGACATTCCATTGGATGGGCTGTGCTGAATTGGGATGGTGTACCGGGACATTCCATTGGATGGGCTGTCTGAAGAAGATTTAGGTTATTTACCTTTCGAAGACATTGCTCTTAATATTGCAAAATACAAATATTGCAGCAAAAACCTTGTTTTTATATCTTTGTTCAGGATTCTAATAGTGTAAATAAATATTTGTGCAGAGTTTTTTAACAAGATTTTAAGAGTGATCCTTTACAGATATTGTAGTAGTATGACAGAATGAGTACACAAAGGTATCATCCCGGTTCATCGCGTGTAGATATGGCCAAACAGAAGTGCCTTGTTTGTTTCTAAAAGATAGTACTATTTTAATAAATAGTAATAATTTATAACAATTCTTTTTGAAATCTGTGTTTTCCATAACCTGTGATACTGATAGCCTTTTTATGACATCAATTGTAGTATTGTTCCTCCCAGCTTGTGTATAATTGAAATGTTAACTTTGTAAAAACTTACCTTGTAAGATGTTAAGCTCTTGATTCGGACACAAGTCTCTTTGTGACTATACCATTAAATTGATTTGTTTTACTTCTCAGACAGTTTTTTTTAGTATGAAAATTGATTTAGTTCATAATGCAGGTCCAGACTGAATATTGCATACAACACAAGCTTATAATCAGTATGGGGGTATGACATTTGGTAAACTATTACATGAATTTATACCTAAACGAGATAACTGTTTCACAAATTATTATAGATGATCCTATAAAGGTGGCTTTCTTTTGATCTGTGACCTTGATGAATGTGAACTCTTGAACTTCATCGTTCACTGGTCTTTTAGTAGCGTTTTGTTAGTTCTGTGAATAGTGTTATTAACTTAGCAGTGTGCATTTATATAAGTAATAAAATATATATACATATATATATATAAGTCATGATCACACTTGCCATTATTTGTTTTGGAGATTATTTCATCTGTTATATTTTTACAACAAAAAGAAAATAGAAAGCATGCTTTATATTTTTCTTTCTCTACATTGATACATATATCATACATTATCTGGTTGTGTAGAATTTTACTTGACTTTACATTTATTAATATATTTATGTTATTCTGTTGATTGAGTTTACTCCACATCATTTTAGTTTTATTCAGGGGGTACCTATGCTTTCTGCTGGTAATATCACGTCCATGTTATTTGATGCATGAACTTACATTGTTTTGTTGTTTTAACAGGTGGTTAATTGGCTGTTTTGTTTATTTTATAAAGCGATTATAAATAAATTATTCCCCTGTGATCATTTTAGAAATAAATTTAATGCACCCATCAAGTAAAGTAGCATTCTCGAAGTTTAATAATTTAAAGAGAACATATACATGTAGGTATGATTTTTTGAAAGTACTACACCTGCATTGTGATTCTTTGGGTTTAACTACTTGTAGAATATCTATTTTGTGAACTTGTTACCTTTAATATAGTCTCATTTGTACAAAATATGCATTAAATTTTGAAATTGTACAGAGTTATTGTCTATATAGGAGCATTGCTTAATAATCAGGACCTCTAAGTGAGCATGAATTACCCCCAATAAGTTAATTCCGGACCATTATTTATCCCAAAAAAAATTCCGTGACCGGGTTCTAATGTCATAAAGTTTGATAATTCTGCTGTAATCTTTGTCTTGATATCTTAACAATTGTGAGCTTTTATGAATTGTTTTGCATAAAGATGTTTCATAGCTTGGCCAACCATTCTTCATTGACAAATGTGTATTTGGGTTGAATATATCACTCCATCAATTACTGGAGATCACCATTAGCTAGATTCTCTCTATTTATCACATACACTAAACTTAAAACATTCTATGTATGGTCACATGTATAACCAACACTTTGTGAAACATGATATGGCTTAGGTTATTAGTTTCATTTATATACAGATTTTTATTTATAATCACGGGCTGAGAGTCATAATTATCACCAATGTACGTTATAAATATATCTGTGGTATTATTATATATACTCACTGGTCACGGTGCTTCTTGAGTTACAATAAAATGTATCTTCTATTATACCTAGTGTATTACTTTTGTCAATTTAATGTTTTGTGAGCATTATGACCGGCGATTGATGGATGGGTGAGAATTGTCTTTTTGTCATTGAGTGGACAAGCAATTCAAAAGCCACAATAAATAAAACTCAACTTCCCAGAAATCCTTATTAATATTAAGACCACTTTTTTTTGTATTCTTTAATATTAAAGATAGCATTTTATCATATTAAGAAAGGTCCCAAAAACAAATTATACCCTATTTAAATTGCACAAGAATGGGGAAAGGTGGCTGGCATGGTACAAATTAAACTGGTAGAAATCAGCCTTTTTTCTGTGCCTCCTGTCAGAAAAGTTAATAAATATGAGTTTAAATAAAAACTTGCTTTAAAATCAGGAGTACAAAAATAACCTTGCAAACCTGGCTGATAAACTAAAAGGCATGGAAAATAGCATGTTGTCTTATAGAAACTGGGGTTAATCAAGCCCATGGTAAAAGTGTGAGTCAAAAACAGTGTTCGGATAAAATTACTCTGGAATATTCAAAGAATAGATGCATCTGGAACTAACATGTTGCTTGTTTGAAATTTTTTTTACACATTGACCAAAAACTAACAGATGCTACCGGTCTACTGATGTGAATAGTTGCAAGAATCTTGGTTGTTGTTGGATTAGGGTTTTATGTTGTACTCATGGGTATTTCACTTATATGATGACAGGTTGCAGGAAGACGAAGATTTCTATGCTTGTTGAATTCATATTCAGCCATAATGTTTAGGTAATTTGTGGTTTATATTGAGTATTGTGCGACCCCAAATTTGATTGGTAAGTTTTGAAAGTAAGAGGGGCTAGTACCTAAATCTTGTTCATCCAATGACCATCCATCCTGCCTGTATCAACCCATGATCCATGCAAATTCACTAATAAAACAATTCTTTTTACTTGGTCTAGTTTTAACATGGTGCAAACCCTGAAGAAAACTTAGCAAAAGGCACTCCTACAGTAGCCAGTCATCTCAACTTCCTCAAACACAGAAAGTTTACCGGAGGACTCCCAACGGCAGACCATGGTCAAGTCACCAAGGAGAGGGTGTCAGATAAATTGCCTGGTCTAAGATTTGATTGATGTAGGTCATGCTCCCCTGCTGTAAGGCTTCACCAATACGCAGAATTTACCTTCCCAGTTATGGAGAGAAAACCCACTGTTTTCAAAAACCTTTGAATCCGATGAATTGGCTGCTAAGAATCTTCTTTATTTAGCCCCCCATCAACACTTAATACACCAACATTTAACCGACATCGGCTTCACAGGAGTTGGCATATGCCATGTACAGTATATACCAAGTATCATTAAGTTGTAGCTCCTAACATTTAATGCCAAATATCAATTCAAATTGCTAAATATAATGATATACATCCCACTTTATAATATTTTAGCATTAGGTTTTGATTGAAGGCAGGATTTCTGTCTTTATTAGTTTTGTTTTTATTTACAACAAAAAATATATATATTTTGTGAAATGAAAATCTACAAACTATCTTCAAACAGCCATAGCTTAGTTGTGTTCATTATTCTTTTGTCTGTGTTCATGTAATATCTCTTATAATTTTAGTGAACAACCATTATATACCTGAAACAAATTCTTAATAATGCTTAGGTAATTATGATGGGGGCAACACAACCAATATATCACATTCTAAATATAGAATTATTATTGAAACAAAATAAGTTAAACACATGTAATAATTAATTTGAACAACTTTTATTTCTTAAATTTTGTGATGTAAGGTCAAAAAACTTAATATAAATGAAAGAATATAATCACATAGTTGATAAATATATTATTGGATATCCACATCCCCAGTAATTGTTTATATACAGCTTCTAAAAAGTAATTTATTGAATATATAAATAGTTCAGTACGATATTCAGACTCTTTATATAAGATCAATGCGTAGATTTTGTCTATTCGATTGGAGTTTAATGTCCTTCTTGACATGATATGGCAGCTGTGTTTAATAGTTACTGAAACCATCCTTCTTATCACCCACAACAGACAATGACATTGTACCAGACACACAGCAATTAATACCTAAAATATTGCAATGAGACAACATACACAAATTTACAAGGGAGGGCACCACAGTTAATAAGCTTTAAAGGTGTTCAGAGGTCACAAGGTAGCTTCTACCAGCCAACAATGTGCAGAAATAACACATTTTGATTTAATTGTTTCTATACATTTCAAATTGTTGTGACATCTTGTATACCTGCCATGTTTTAATGGTGACGTGGTGGAGTTCAGCATTTGTACATTTGTTTAATCTTGATTCTGTCGGACTTTGTTTACAAAAATCATGTTGGAAGCAGCTATGGGATAACCATTATAAACCACAAGACCAGTGTAAGCTGACTAATCAAAAGTTATTTCACTCATATTGTGGGGATGACAGATGCATCCAGCGAGTTTCTTTTTGCTCCAGTGATAGCAAAGCTAAGTGACAACATGGAGTTAATCTGTACTGGTGTCTGCAGTAGGGAAATGTTTTGTTAAAACAAAGAGCCTGTACACAAAAGGAAAATATTACATCTGAATCTACAAATAGCACTTTTAATTTGCACATTTGGTCTTTTGGTATTATGTCTTGTGCTTGTCTTGTATCTTCTAATGTAATGTTGCTGGAGACATATATTTTGTTTATTTTATTGTTTGGTGTTAAATGTTGTAAGCTTCAACACCACTGGCAACCAGCAGGACAATCACAGGAAGTAATAATATAAAGACATCAAAAACAGATCAGCTTCAAGTTGCCCCAGGAAGCTCCCTCCCAATTCTCTGCCAGTGACACCAAGGGTGGTTTCCTACACTCAATCAGTTACGAATTTGTCATATGAATGAGATAACTAAGTGTAGTGTAAAACCCTAATCAGTCAAGACTGACCGTTCTTATGAAATGGTACCAATGGGCAATAATAGGTAGCAAACACAACATCCAACCTTATCAACACCCAGTATTCCTACACCAGGGTGATCAACTCAACCAGTGCTTTGTCTACACATCTATGTTTAGTGCCAAATGAAAAGGTGACATTCCTTTCCAAGGATCGATTCTGACTCAATCACAAAACGATTCACAAGCTGAAAGTGTTGATTGCTAACCAGCTTTTCAACCCTGTCATTATTTTGATGCGTAGAAATCACCCATAAAACATACGTCCTTCACAGAATGAACATGGCCTTAAACCAGCTGTGTTGTGACCTGGCACCTAAAAGCACTATTAAATAAATCCGCTATTATATGATGTAGTGCCATGTTGAAGATCCATATCTCATCTGCTATAAGTGATTTAATCTGGTGATAGCCTTTCGAGCAACTGGCCCCAGGTGACACGTATGGACATAGTAGATTCCCCAATTGGTCAGTCAGGGTAATAGGAGTCAATCTGATTGAGTTTCCCTACATGGCCATAAACATAACATGTAAGAGAATAACGTCTCTAAAACAAAGTGTCTGAATGTCTACGCTAACACCTAACGTGTCAAAATAGAACCACAACATATAACTAGAAATTGAATTAAATTAAATATATAGCTTCATCATGAAGCCGTGTCTTGTTGCATTGAATCAACAGCTGGACCATCTGAAATGAAAAAATGCAGCATTAGTCGAAAATTTGTTTGTACTTGATCTTTACAAATCAGACCCTGTTATCTTTCATTACAACTGTGCACACTTTGATACAAGTGGAAACTTGTAGTGCATGGAAGAGAACAAGCAAATTGTCACTGTGTGACTGAATTACCCTAAAATTAAAAGAGAAAATTGAATAAAAATTTTCTATTAAATCTGCTATTAGCAACTAATCCTGTTCAGAACTCTTGAGGGAGCGGGTGGGCCATGGCCCTGCAGAATACTCCCTCGGCTTCCTTGGTCGATCATAAGAGGGGAGAAAAGAGGTGGCTTTCTGTTGCCCTGGTGTTCACAGGGCTAAAGGGTAACGGGAAGCAGATATGTTTGTGATGTTCTGTATTTTTGTCCGTCATCATATAAGTGAAATACCTTTGAGTATGACATTAAAACACCAATCAAACAAACAAACAAGCCTGTTATCTTAACCAATTTTAGAAATGTACCTGTTAAAAATGACAGGTGTACAGAGGCCACTTTCACAAAATGTCGTACAACAAATAGATACCCTACGATAAAATTACGTCATGTTAAATTATACTGTAAAAATATCGTACAATATTTTATTGTTGTATGACCTTTTGCGAAAGTCGCTCCTGGTCTCTAGCTAAGACAATGCGGACATTTCGGGCACACTATTGTGAATAAATACCACAGGCTCTTCTTCAATTGATCAAAATTTGTAAGAGTATGTGCTTGTCATCAAGCAAAGTTTTGAGTATGACGTTAAACCCCAATCGATCAATCAAACTAAATTTTTGACCTATATCTGCAGATAGGTTCATCATGACCAGGTTTTGCTTTTATATTCTACCAGGGTTGGCCCATTGTCGTCACCTAAAGACTGTGCGGACTCATTTATCAGGGCTGGTCCATCATAACATTGTCTCTTCTAATGACCCCTACAATGCTGGGGCGGGGCTCACCAAAGAAAAGTGGGCTGAGCTATGTGTAGATGGAATTGTAAGTAGTTCCCAAGACATGTCCTGTAGCTACTAAGGGTATAACAAATTATTGAAGTATTGCAGCCACAAATGACAGATATCATAGCAGAACCGAAAGAGATGGACTGAAGTAATGATAGCCACTTAACAATACACTTCATATTATATAGTTGCAAAAGGATCAATTTTGTTACTGTTGAAGTCAAGATCTTAGGCAGACAGCCGTCCAAGTGGACACACTGAAGTGAACAATTGCCTTATTTGGACACCCTGTTTTAAGAAACTTTAACATGGTGGAGATCGGAAAACTGTCAAAATTGGACCCCCAGCTATTTGAAAAGTGAAGCAAACTGATTATTTTGGACACCCTACTTCTGATTTCTGGCTAAGCCCCCGGTTGAAGTACTGTTTAAAATAACATTTGGCACTATATTATAGATGAATCAATCCAACCAGCCAAGACTCTTCACCTATATAGCAGGTGGTGGAGAGCATTCCATGACCGCCTTTTTCTGATGGAGATTTGATTTGTAACTCTGAGTGTCTGGGTTCTATTACCATACTGCCAGCGTCCGTGGCTTAATGGTTTGATGTACCGTTAACAGGATCTAGTCCACCTGTCGACCATCAGGTATATGAGCGAGTCACATGTTGTGGCTCCGGCAATCCCGGGGTGGTTTTTACAAGGTTTACTGACCA
>JARFOD010049100.1:0-10002 GCA_031763545.1 Mopalia muscosa
GCATAGGACAGCTTTGTCCGCGTTTAGAAAGTCCGCCCATCAGTTAAACATTGAAACCGGAATACAAGAGGGGAAAGCTGCAGATCAACGTTTATGTAATTTATGTAATTTAAATGAAATTGAAAGTGAATACCATTTTCTTATTATGTGTGCAGTGTACAATGACTTACGACTCGAATTCATCAAACCATATTACTGGAAGAGACCAAGTATGTTCAAATGTATCCAATTAATGTCAAACAGCTGGGTGTTGATAATTAAGAACCTAGCACGATTCCTGCACTATGCACAACTCCTAAGAAAATCTTTGTTAATCAGACCATAATATTGATTATACACAACTCTCTGTACTCTCAGGTATGTCAATATAATGTACATGTACCATTTTGTCACGAGAAGCATTTAATGCTTAAGTGAAAATAAACCTAAACCTAAAACCTATTAATTATGGAGAAAAAAACGGAAACTAATAGAAATATATTTAAAGGATAAAATAAAAGAGAATTAGATAATTTTCTTAAAAATAGGTAGTCAAAATGAAAACAAGTCTGTTAAAAAAATATCACCGTTTGGGCTGAATAAAACTTTAATAGCTACTGCCAGAACTATAGTTATGGAAGTAGTTATTTTATAAAAGAAAATCGAATCCAGGTAATTAAATCAGATCAAAAAGTTAGTTATATCGAGGCACACCGCTTTGCCTCTGCTCCGGATGTTCGAGGGCCATCCCCGTCCTACGCCAATACAATAACTTCAGTGTCTATTGCGACACACACCTCCCTTACGTGGCCAAATGGTGATGAACACCCTACCCCAAAATTTCAATTTTAACAGCCAATTAATGTAAAGAGGGTTGGCCCCCTCTCTCCGCCATCAACAAATAAATCCCTTGTGTCCGAGACGGTTGCTCTCGAAAACCGCTTCGACGCCTTGAAAAGGATGGAGGCAGATATCGAGTATTCTTCCTCTACGGTGGATATCCAACCACCATCTCCACCTTCTCAAAGAAGTACCGATGAGGACTATCTGCGGAGGCCCGATGAGGAGTATCTGCGGAGGGTCGACTACAAGCATCTGCACCCTCGGTTGAGGGAACAGAACACAAAGTGCTGGTCGGTCGTCAAAGCACAAAAAATAACATAGGTGTTTTTTCTTAATGATTATACATAGTTTTATACATACTTAAGCATTTATTTTTCAGTTCAATTTGTTTATCTTTTTTGTGTTCACTGTTAAGGGGACAACTTTGCTGGCGAAGTTGTCGTCGGGGTTCCTTAAACGATCAGTATGTATGATACGGTTTTATTTTCATGAACTATTGTAAATAACTTTAATTAACCTAGTTTTAAACAGAATATTTGAAATATTGACATATTTGAAGTTTTAACACTTACGTATGTCCTATTCGGTTCATTTTGTTTCTCTATTTGATGTTTGGGGTCTAGGGTGATTCAGATTGGAATTCTCTTTAATATAAAAAAATGGATATAAATTGACAATATGTTTACGCCATAGCGTAGCTCAAATACCACTAAATGTGGCGTAAAACACTAATCAATCAATCTTATTTAACTTGCACGATCGTCTTATCTCCTTGTCTAATGGTTTCTGTATGGCATCTAAATGTTACTGCAGGTAGAGAGGCAGTTGTTTATTTGTTTTTTTGAGGGAGTTTCCTGTTGCCCTGATGCTTATTGTGCTAAAGATGAACAGGAAGTCGATATGTTTGCGATTTCTTTGTATTTTCCTGTGAGTGTCCTGTAATTGTCCTGTGATTTTTTAAGTTTATTATCTGTGGTGACAGGGGTGGTTTCCTTCTTCCATTGGGCTAGCACGCCGTCATGTGAGTGAAATAACCTAAAGTACGATGTTAAACCCCATTTGAACAAACTAACAAATCGAATTTAAGTCTAATTGCAAAAATGTGGTTCTTCATTAAATTAGTTTTTGTAGTAATTTCAATCAAAGAAACCACCAGGGTTGCTAGAAGCACTATTGGATTTAATCCGCTATTAGTTGACGTCACGCTATGTTGAAGGTCTATGTATAACCCGCAATTAGTAATTTAATCTGGTGGCGACTAATACTCTTTCGAACAACTGGCCTCTGGATGTTAACTTGGGCAAAGAGAGTCGATTAGAATTTGATAGGGCCCGGGTTAGTCTCGTGTCCAGTACCCACGAAGTGGAGAGGACGCAAACAAAACTGATGCCTTGAAATCAATATCAACACAATCATCAAAATAGGATGGTTTTGTTTGTATATCTATCGCAAGAGACAAATAATGAACTAAATTAATTTCAATTATCGTAAGCATGTCTTCTGAGTGTGTTTGTTTGTCAAATCAATAATACTGATCTTGTGTTACATGATTCCTTTATTTGAACATCACATCAAATACAATATGTAATACATCCGCTGTTAACGTTCTTTAGAATTCCACCGTTAATACGCTAACACGGACTATAATCAATCAAATAGTGCTTCTCTCCTTTTATTGTATCTATTTTAACATTTAAACGTTTAATCTCTGGCTCAACTGATTTCTCTTTTTGAATACCAAACGTAGCATAAGTTAACGTTGAAATAAACGATAAAAACCATTTAAATGTAAACGAAATACTACTGAATGAAACATTGATCAATGAATCCGTGTTTGCTAGCATCTCATTGCCTCTCTTTATTCGGGTGAAAAGACGTAAATACCAATCAATACACCAAGGTTATTGGAAATGTCTTTAACAGTGTCACACTGACATTCCCATATTATCAACATTACTACGGTAATGTAAAACGCAATAAAAGATAAGTAGACTGCTATCCGTCTTGTAAAATAAAGCAATCGGTGCCCCTGTCTATAATCTGCGCGCAGAAACACATCTTAATGCAGCAAATAGAAAACGTTAATGAATAGATCATACATATAAAACAATTAATATCAATTTATTATTGTCGAAAATTTCGGGCAATGAATTCACGCAGAGTGGAAAAAAATACAATAAGCTTCCGTTTGTTTCATTCAATCGATGATACTTCCCCTTCATATTCTTTAGAATCTTAATAATATTGACCCTGAATTGCCCAGTGCCTCAAATGTACCAAATGACGTTCCCCCAAAGTCGTGACGTCCATTTCTTTGTGACGCAACATCAACTAACTGGCGGTTAGGCTAACCAGGCTTTGAACAACCGGACCTAGACCGTTAACTCAACAAAGCTTTGAGTTACCGGCCCCTAGATCTATCGATTGATATAATTGGATTTTAAAAGTGCAACTTTTCGATTCCTGGTGTCCATTCCCGTTGAATCAGTGTGTATGAGCTCCTCTGAAGTAGATATGTACCAGAGCACGTAGATGGTTTAACGTAATGAGCTACAACGATCTTCAACACTAAGAAGAGACCTTTTAATACGCGTTTTTATCACCATATTCATTTCCTTTCCTAGCCTTGAGTGAGATGGATGTATATACAGTGAAATTTTTCTCAGCATAATTTCGACAGCAAAAAGCAGGAACCGTGGCGAATCAATCGACAAGTTAAGTTTCGAGCGTCTTTTTTTCACTGCGCATATCGGAATATCGCTTGGTGTGTGAGCTCACGTGGAAAAACAACAAAGATGTTTAGTTATACTGTCATTTGGTTTTTGACAGTATATGTTGTTTCATTTAATACAGCTCAAAGACAAGATGGGTTAACAGCAGTTCTTTCTCCAAAACGGGATTTTATTTCTTCTCAAAGTGTTATCACAAACTTCAAAGACATCTCTAATGCAGGCTTTTGTTTTATGCTGTGTAGACATGACGCTAGTTGTCTCTCGTTTTTCTTTCACCCAGAGGAACAGTTTTGTCAGCTTCACTCCGTGGTTTTTCAAGAGGACTCTTTCTGGTTGACAAGAAATGGCACAGAATATTACCGCGTAATATTCCGTAAGTTGACTACCATTACCTATTTGTTTAATGATATTACTGTTATTGCTAACAACTGCAATAAATATATTGTGTAAGACTCATACGTGGGTAATATGGAAGATAAATTGAAAACACAAATTCCTGAGCTAATATATACACGTTAATATTTACGAAAGCTTATAAAGGTAAAGGCTTGTAGAGGAGCTTAGGAATACCTGTTTTTAACTATGCCCCCTATATACATTTATGGGTGGGGCCTATAGAGATTGTTTTTTTCCGTCCAGCGGTCCGTGTGTGCGTGCGTCCGACATATCTTATCCGCCCATAACTCATTATGTAGCAAATAAATCACTTACACACCATTTTCCTCTCCATATTTATGAAAATGTGCAAGGTAAAGCTTTTCCCACATGTTTGTTCAAATTTGTTTGTTTAAATTTTTTATTATCGCTTCTTACTAACATCATCAGTTTTAGGTCTTCAGATAACTTATGTTGTTATCCTTGCCATTGTCAATAAAACAATATCAGTTTTACTGTCGTACTTTCTTGTTTATTTATGTTTCTATCGGTTACTGGTTATGTTTCTATCATGTACTGGGGGGAGAGGTGGGCGGGGGGTACTATTTTTCTAGTTTAGCTTAACAATAAATCAATGTCATTGTCTACGAACCGTGGATTTATGACTTCCATGTCACTGGGTCGGCGAGGTATCCTCCCGTTTTTCCGTCGTATTTAAGCAAGTAAGAAGGTGAAGAAGACAATCCGACGTGAAGTAAGAGCGACGATTTTTAATGTTTTAATTCAAATTTATTTCATATTTATACAACCTCTTTTTTTCTTATTTAAATTTAATTCTTTATTTATTTAACGAAGATGAGCCTCAGCCATCGGCCACTATTGCTTCTCCTCCAACTTAACACAGACAATAAACAATTGTTTTGTGCACTGTAGGGAGAACGAACATTACGGAGAACGAGAATTAAAGAGAGAAGGAGCATTAAGGAGAACGAGCCATTTGTAACCTAACGAATGGTGGCAGTTGTACACAAACACAGAATATTGTTACACGGAATAAACAGCGGATAGAAATCGCCAGTCTACTCCTTTAAATACGTTTAGAAGAATGTTAAAGCAACATAGGGTTTAAGTTATATGCAAAGTTCCTAACGTGTCGTTGATATCATAACAAGGTTTCAGTGTACAAACTCGTACCTTTCCCAAGATTGATATTTCTACAATTTCAGAAAACGCCTGTGGGTCTCTTGACTATGTGTATCACCCGCCGACTAATACCTGCTACAAGATCTACTATGACATACAGCTTGCACAGCCTGATGCTTTGCTCTTCTGTCAGCAAGATGGTGGCAATCTTATTACATTACAGACATTCGACAAGTTCTGGCATATCAGAGACGCAGTAATGACTTTTCCGCGTAAGTAACAATATAAAACTTGTTTTGTCGAAAACAACGCATTGTTTATGGCACTCAATAAAGTACAAGAGTAGTGTAACTCCGAAGAACGCTAAACTCATTTTGAACTCATTTCTGGTACTCCCTCATCTAATTTCGTGTTAATTTCTTGGTAAAATTAGTAACTTACTAGTAACCAATGTGTGGTGTTTACCGTATTGTACATCCGACAAGACTATTAAAACTTCTCCTTAAGAGCCATTGTCTATCCTAACGTTAATTCAAACTGATTTCTTTGGCTGATAATGAACAAGAAAGAGCTTTCAGTATTGAAGTATTTTCAGGGTTTCTATTAATTATTTAACGATTTACATGATATCGCTCTTCTCTCTGAAATTCGAATCGATGTACAAACAGAATGTCCTACAGTTAGAATTGATTTCTTCATTGTCTAAAACTGATCATTTTAAATGCTGTGTGCACTATAATGTGATCTCAAGCAAAAAGTAATACCAATAACAAGTACTAATACAAGACCATGCTAGAAAGGCATTTTTGCCGTAAGTTCAAGACAATTGGAGATACCTGGTGACATTTCATTGGGTTTTTGTGTTCGGGTCAAGCCTCAAATGCTGGGTTTCTATTGGCGGTATACACCTAAAATCATGGGAGCCAGCCTTTCAGCAACGCTCTATCACAGAACAGTCACGTGTATTTGTTTTGAAATCTTCAGAATCCCACATTTGATTAAAACCGTCGCTGTGTTGTCTGTCTGCGTTGAAAAGATAAAATGGTACTTGATCATTACAAAATGAGACACAAAGAAAGAGAAATGCGCCAGACACCAACAGCTGGTTAACCTATTTAAATTGAAAACTAATTGGGGTTACCTGTGTCACACAGTATCGATCACTTAACGGCAGTATAGGGATGATCCTTAAAACACTCTCTGATCTATCAGAGAGAGGAACTAGGCTAAGCTCAGTATTCAATGGATAACACATAATGTAGAGGGGTTTTAGTATGCTTTTGTTACTCTAAAGAAGGCCACGAGGGCTTCGAATGTAACAAAACTATTGCAAGCTCTAACTGAGCTTTGGTGACACCTCTCAATTGTGTACTAACTGTTGGTATTTGTAGCAACCCCTGGAGATAACTTAGCGTTTAATTTCAGGAGAAATAACTGTAAACTACACGATTATTAATATGTTTGGGATTGATAAATTCGTGTAGACTAACGGTGACATGTAGTCGAAGAAACCAGCGGTAGTTTTTAGTTGATAACATCCCTCAAAATACATTATGACATTTAACTTTTAACTGCACATATTCTTTGCTTTTACATTGAATACAAAAAAAAAATGCAATTCTTATTTTAAGCCGAACGCCCTCTTATCCATTTCAGAGTTCTACAATACAACATCATTGGTGTTAATCGGAGCCATAAAAAACAATACTTCCTGGACATGGATTAATGAGGAACCTTTTCCATTGAACAGTGCTATTTGGGCGCCAGGCAGGCCATATACCGACACATATAGATTATTCGGTGGCTTCAGGGAGAAAGCCAACTTCTATATAATTGACGGTGTGAAAAACCGGGTGAGCTATTTCATCTGCGAGAAATCCACAATTACCATTTGAATATTTACTAGCCGACAATCTTCAGCAAATATCATCAGTGAACAATAGTACCTCTTTATCAGAAACCTTCTGTTCAAGTGGTATACCTGCGCCGCCCAAACAAATATGTTCCTTTTGGTTTAGCGGAAGGTTGGGATAGCGTCATGTTCCCTTGTGCTGTTACAGTTACAGTCTGTTTCAACACGATTCTTATACAAGATTTGATCGAAAGATTGTTTAAACAGTTTTAAAAAACGACAATTATAACAAATAATATAACAGATGAAACGTTGAACAGAAATAAAAACAGAACTGTTGATAACATCGCAAAAAATATTCGTTTCCATTCAATAGAACATATGTACTGGTTCTCCTAAGATCAGGAAAGTCAAATTGACTTGTACAGTTGCATAAGTTGAAAAACATTTAAGGAAAAGCTCGGGGTCGTATAAGAGCTGTAGCCAGTTCGGAGTTAATTACTTGCAGCCTTCGATCACCATAATAAAGAACGGTATTCTTTTGGAGCCATATATTTAGAATCCGTGGACTTTCTATTCTATCCCGTGTATCTATGGTCAGTTTCAATCTGTGTACTTCTGCTGAGCATTTGTGTCATTTTACAGGTATAAAATGTAAATACATGTAACTAACCACATCTGTTGCACATTTGGTTATTTAACATTTTCGTGGGACAAAAATTATATACTATACTATTTATCTCATCGTCGTATAACTTGAATATATCACTTTTAAATGTATGCAGACTTTGTTAAATCTGGGATTACAATATACAGGAATATGTAACAGCAGGCTTTAACCTTGAAATGCCGATGAAATCACTAAGTCTATCGGGGAGCGCGGGAACTGGGGAGATGCTATACCGGTTTGTAAGCGAAAAAAGCAGTGAAATTGAACGAAAATGATTTAACTTTTTAACATTTCCATTTCATAGCTGCTTTCAGAAATAAAAATAACTTAAGTACATATAAACGACTATCTTTAATTCCGTGGAAAGTAGTATTATTACTAGGATAAAGTGCATTTGGGTCAAAAACGATGTAATGTTGGACTAGAAAAACCTTGTGTGTCGGCCGATGGAAGGAAGAGAAGGCGATTGGGACTATTTTGGTGTATCAAACCGCTAAGGCAGTTTTTCATTCTCTCCCTTGTCAACCATGTATATCCGTCAAAGAGATGGTAACGCTCTTCCAGTTTTATTAACAATTCAGATAAATGAATATTTCGATAATTTGTTTACACTGCAAAATCCAACAATAGTAAATTTCAATATTTTTGATGGCGTGAATAGATTCAATTTGTCCGAACGCTTTACGGGAACGGACGAATGAGAACAATGTTGAGTACCTTATGTTATGTGGATTGGGCATGGATCGCTGAGCTTCATATCACTGTATATTGTAATCCCAGGGTAAATGTTGTAAAATTCTTGTTAAATAAATGTCCAAATGTCATGGGGTGGAAGGAGAAGGCTATCCCCGTGGCGGCATTAACTACATGTACACCATAATTCCATTAACTAGAAATGCGAAACAGCATATTCAATATAGTGTAGACGGCATTATTATCGCCCATATTATGAGGGAAAGGGTTATGTCGACTGTATGATGTACCCAGCAGGTTATTAAAATTCTCTGCCTCACGCAGATTACATGTTAAGTCGGTTAGCGTCGTAAAAGATCAGTTATTTTCAATTACCACTTCGGCCCTTTGCGTCACTCTTGATTTATGGGAAAATCGTATGGGGTTTATGACTATCAGGGTTTTGATGTATACGGGGATAGGAGCTAATACGGAATTGCTCATAATTCTCCTGTTGGCTATATTAATTTTATCTCCTTTCTATAATGTGAGTTACTTCGCAAGGATTGTTTCTTTATGCACAGTCGACTCAATGTGGAGGTCATACGCCAGTGCCTCTTTCAGCTTTTTCAAATACATCACTTAAATCCATAAAAGTCGCTATATTGTTTGTTTTGTCACAGATACTTTCATGGTTATTACAGGATGAGGGTAGATACTTTCATCCCCAGCCCAACAAGGTGCTTCCAGTGTCCAAAATTCCGACATGGTAAGACCCAGTGTAGAGGTGGTTTGGTATGCTTTTGTTGCTCTGAATAAGGCCTTGGGGGCTTCGACTGCAACAACAAAAATAAGATGTTTTAACTGCAACGAGGTCCATATGGCCTCCTCCAAAGACTAGTCATTTCTTAAAAGAATAGCAAATCCAAGCAATAAAGTCGGAAAATAACGTTAGTTATATCGAGGCACCTGTTTTGCCTCTGTCTCACAAGTTAAAGGGTCATTTCAATCCTACACCAATGCCACTAAGAAAGTTTCTGTGTCAGTTGAGACACCTTTCTTACGTGGCCAACTGGGGATGAACACCTTTCTTCCATTAAGGACTCTTCCGCTAGTCAGGGTTACAATTTTGATTTTTTTTTTTTTTTTTTTTTTTTGGGTTTATGAAATCCTGTTTTGATAATCTTGATAATGCAAAAAGTAGTATTTTAGACTGTTTTATTTTAGATTTAAATTGTAAAATGCGTGCTTCAAAGATTTATATATCAAGGGCGGAAGGGATTAACGAGATTATTTCACCTCAACTGACTACCTGCTGACTATTAACACAAACATATTAGCAAAAGGTCCACAGATCAATTACATGATCGTTGGGGATGTGTATTTGAGCTGAAGAGTAGACATGGTGAATAAATATTTATGGGTGGTAGAACCCACCTTAATACGGAGTACTCATACCTTATGCAGCCCTTCTACTGTTAGTCATTAACAAAGGTGTGAACGAAATCTGTGATGCTGACGTCTGTAAAATTTCAGAGTTAAAACTGCCATTTAAAGACATTGTTTTAAAAGTATGTATTAACAAAAATAATGCAATAGATAAAACTCTATTTCGCCTTTTCATTCAAATTATAAAACAACATGTTGTTAATTAAATTTATTGGAGTAATCTTGAAATAAATCCGAGTTCAATCACTTACATATGTTTAGGCTGTTTTCTTAGCTTTCATTTTTCT
>JARFOD010049111.1:0-10002 GCA_031763545.1 Mopalia muscosa
CCCCCCCCCCTCCATCAAAATGTTGATAAATACAGCAAATGTGACCTATTTAGGCTATAATATTACACTGATCGGAAACCTCCACTCCATTACTTCACATCAACACCAGATACTCCACCAAAAACAAATTCCAAGGACCAGAATGAATAAAACAAGACTATACACCATTTTTAGTAAGAACTATATTCGAGGCTGACAAAACGAAAGTCAATAATTGTGGTTTTATGCCATATGGCGAAAAACTATCATGTTAGGCATGCGTGAAGCCAAGGAACCAACAGGAGCACATCATTATTGTTATCGTCTCTTTACGTATTCATACAGCAGAATCCAAAGAGAAACTTTGATAAACTCAATGATGAAAAATTATTTAACAAACTGATTTATCTGTTAAGAAAAAGTTTATTTATTTTTTGTATTTTTAAGAAGGCAAATCAACGAAAGCGTGAGGGGGGCTACTGTCCTAAAATACCAATGGCAACTTTTTTTTATTTTGATTGAAATGAAAGTCATTTCTTTCTTAAGACAGTTGTCCAAACTGAAACCAAGCAGTTGTGTTTTGTGGCATGGAGTCTAAAGTACGATGGCTCAGTTGAAGTGTAATACACTTCATGGTTTATTTCTCGAAAAGTAATAAGGGTACGACTTAATAAATTAAATCTCCTAGAAGAATAGTCCTTCAACTAGTAAACGGTTGCTTATTTTGTTTCAAATTTTGATTAGATCGACGAATGTGGATTGTTTATATAGGATTTTGGAATCGGCGTATTCCATCATTGGCCAGTGGATTTAGGGGGAAACCCCGGATGAAACCAGATTATGTGCCTTTATTCGACTTGAAAAGGATAGAAAATGTTTTGTGTGTCCTAGAAGGGTTAAGGAAAGATTAGTATTAGTAAGATTAGGATTAAGAAAGAAGTATTTTGGTCGTTTTCATCTGTTACGGTTCACGGTATTATTTAATCCTGTTGGAAAATTGCAACTAGGAAATGGAAGTTAGTTTCGGAAGCTTTAAGCTAACGTAAAACAAAGATGTTACCTTTGTCATAATGTTATATTCTGTTATTGTACCGACCATTCCTGTTTTATACTTATATATGAAAGGGAGAAGGGCCGATTGGCTTGTTCCTACAATGCATATTGAATTGATAAACCCGTTTATTTCGTCCTCGAAAGTACCGCGCCTATCATCTCGGCCGTTCTCGAATGTACCGTGCATATAATCTCGGACGTCATCGAATGTACCGCGCATATCATCTCGGACATCTTCAAATGTATCGCGCATATCATCTCGGACGTCTTCGAATGGACCGCGCATATCCTCTCCTCGAATGTATCGAGCCTATCATCTCGGACGTCCTCGAATGGACCACCCATTTCATCTCGGACATCCTCGAATGGACCGCCCATATCATCTCGGACGTCCTCGAATGTATCGCGTATATCATCTCGGACGTCCTCGAATGGACCGCGCACATCAGACGTCAAAAAATCGTCGTTATGATAACATGAATGAATCGAATCAACCAGATAGCACAGAGTTAGTCATATAAATTATCTCCCATCTCACCAATTGTTATACTACCTCCTTGCCTTTTAGTTAAAGGTGCCTTTCTTCATTTCTCCATGTTTTTGCTATCAATGGGTTATCTCCCTTTTGTTGGTATTGTAGCTGCCTATGGCATCAGGTTTTCATGTCAGAACTGTCCAAAGCCGATAACGAAGTAATCGTCCATAAATGATGCTTTTGGTCATTTTTTTTTTTTTTTTTGTCAAAGGTTTGCATTTATTGTCAAAAGTTATTCCACGACAGACGAGCGTCACTCTAGCAATACCATGCTCCGCTCGGTTGTATAATAACTGATCCTGCTATGCTGTATATAATGCACTCACTGGAATACAGACTTCGTTTAAAAATCCACTGAAAGAATTGTCTTTAAACATGTGTATGTAGGGCACAAAATGGGTATTTAAAACACTGACTACTTTATTAATAATATATATAGCACGAGTGTCCACTGTGGTTTTCCTACTTTCAATCACAAAATTGTACTGTTTTGTACACGTGTGTGTATTTGTAGTTACTCGCAAGTGTAAATGCCCACTTTGATATAGAAATGACATATCATTCTACACAATATCCATATATATAAAGCCTTCATCTTAACGTTTATATTATACAAATTAGACTGACCGACGCCAGGACTCCCATGGTGTATTAAAGCAATCTACATGAAGGGTAAACAATCTATAGAATAGTTTTTCTACAACGGGCTCATATTTAGTTCATGATTATAGGACATACAGATATTAGAGGATTTTGAAAGCTTTGTTAAATATCATAGATATTCATTTTTTTTTTTTTAAATTGGTAAACTTCGGAGCTTAATCTCCAGTGTTGAGAAACAAGTTCTATTTTTATTGTAGCCAAAATTAATTTAAGTAAGTTTCAATTCACTTCTAATACTTTTATTTTTCTGTGAGAAAAGAACGCGTATTAACTACAGATATAGAACAATGTAAGATGTTTGTAATGTCACCAGCACATTCTAAGAAATATCCCACATGTTCATAGCCAAATTGAAAAAAATACATGTATCTTGAGAAAAAAATAAAAACAAAAACAATCCCGTTAACAAATGGGATATTTTTTTTGTGGCCACCATGTAAGGCTTATCCTGAGAGAGTAACCAGGAAAGAAGCGCTTACCTCCCTTGCCATAACTGCTTTCTTATCTCATTGCAAGTTTGAAAATGTATAAATAATAGAGCTAATGAGCATTGAGAGTACGGCGCCAGTTAACCTGGAGAGGCGGGTCTCAGCCCGTCAATCTAGTTTTTAAAAAAGGGTTTCTGGTTTCGTTAAGAAATCCATCAAATAGATTTCTTGGATTTTTTTCTCCCCTGATTAAAAACATCTTACCAAGTCTTAAGACCATTGATCAACTGTGTAGTCCACCCTATCAGTAATAAATGTTTTTATATACCGGTACTAGATACTTGTAGCCGTTTAGTCATTTTTCTCAAATGTTATCTGTGTTTTTGGTTCGCAATGTCGCCAAGGTGTAAAACGTTTGAGCGATATAGCTTGTTAGCTGTAAGCGAATTGCCAGTCATTTATCTTCATTTTCATTCGGTGATCTACAAAAAGTCACCAGGGTGCGTTGTAAACCTTTCCGGTATCAAAAAACGACGACTGCGTTCTGAAAGGTTCATGCTGGGAGTTTTATGAAGAATAATTGATGGCCGACCAATACATGAACGGTATCTCGGTGCAAACCAGATGAAAACATATGCATTGGCCTTTTCATCTTGACCTTTCCGAGAATCGTGATACGGCACTATAATATTTCATTCTCTGTTCGTTTGACAAACATAAATCCCTAGCATTAAAAACTCATGTTATGCAAGACGATGACACATTTTACCACGTACTCTCATTTAATATAAATGTTGATGTTAATCTTTGAGCTTTTCTATTTTCGCCCCAAGTTAAAGATTACACAAAATAAAAAGTGTCTTGTGATAAGCGAATGTGTCCGACACAATACATCATAATCAACTATTCTACGCTTGTGTATAATTTGTTATTATTTTGGTTACATTTTCATGGTTCTATATGTAAATGCGACTCATGTTGTGTCCCCTTATTCGCAATATTTTCATTGGCCAAGAAAAAAAACTACAAAACAGTCAACCAATCAAAACTTGTCAAATACGGGGAATACCCTGACATCGTAAATACAAACCACACGATGACAATGCACCTGAATCTACTCGAGTATTGGTTTTGCTCACTTTAACAATACACAGCTTAGCCGTGGCTCATTAGTCAGCGTGTCTGAGGACTAATTATCCTTCGATATTGAGCTTACAGGTTCCATGACTTGAGCAGACATCAGGTATAGGAGGGATTCACCCGATCTTGCAAAACACTAAAGAGATATAAAAACTTGAGGATACTCTACCCCACCCCCCTACACAGTGGTTACATTTCGCCGTTTCACTTCTAAACTACTGTGAATTTTGCAACGCATGTATATATATTCCGAATCGTCTTTTTCTGCAGAACAATAATAGGTAAATTATTTTTTTGTTATAGTTTTCTTTTAGTATTGTGTCAAAGGTCAAAAATACAAACAATGAGTCAAAATAGTGAAATTTCAACTTCTTATAACTATATCTAAAAAACGAAAAAAAGATATTAAAAATCTGTATGAATATTTTTCAGTTTTATATGTGGAAATGAAATGTGCAAAAAATCAGTTCTGTAGGTATAATAACAGCTAAGGAATAGGCACTTCCCCAAGTACGGTACACTGAAAAATGAAAGCAGAGAAAACGGGTACAATGTATTTCTGATCTATTTTACAACAGTGTTTACCTCTTTCATGCTTAATTCTTTGATATCGAATTGAGTCATTCTATGTATGTTTCGCAATTAATTTTTGTACATATATTGTGAAATATACCAGCTTTTCTTTAAAATTGACAAGAGCTGACCGTGTCAAATGTTAGTTGGATTCCATTCAAGCTGTGAACAATTCCTCAATAGATTGACACCAATCAACCCCATGTGGCGTTAGTGAATAAGTACTCAATATACAATACACGGAAACTGTTGATGCACGTATGTGCACAGAGGCCAGACGGTTAATCCTCTCCAGGTAGCTACCCGCATTTAATTGATTATCAAAACACCACTGTAATTAATGCAGTCAAGTTTTATTATCAAAGTTAGTGATCTTCAAATTCATTTTTTTTTTAATCGGGTTTGCTCTAGGATAAAGATCACTATCTCAACTTTTGGAATATGAAATAATAATAAAAAAAATAGCAAATTTTGAGCTGAGGAAGGGTTAGAGTATCCTTAACAAGATATAATGGTGAAGCGCATTTAATCAACATTTTTGCTATGGAAAACAAACACTTTTTTCGGAAACTATAATCATTCTTAGAGATTATAGGTTGTTGTGTTGTAATTTGTTATACAAAGAGAAAGCTATAACGGTCATAAATATTGCATAGCATGGACAACATGCCTTTGCACACCACTGTGAAAGCAACGAACTATAAACCTATTATTACACAGTAATTGGTATTAAAACCTAACAAACTATTGGGGTATCGTGTAGGTTGACTCCATTTGTGTTTTGTTCGCCGTCAAAAGCTTTTCTAAGGAAGACGCGTTGTCGTTCTTGAGATTAATTCATCGTCTAGTTTTTAGTCAGATAACTACCCTGTGAAGGAAACAGTCGCCGAATTCTCGAAAACAATCTCTTTATCGCCCTGTCATTACAACGTCTGGTCGTGGTGGGTGTATGAATATCAATGAAACTCAGTTTGTTCAGTTTGTTTTCTTGTTGTTTTGTTTTTTTACACTCACGTGTCATATTGGTCCCGATTTCTCACATATTGGTCCCGATTGCTCACATATTGGTCCCGATTGCTCACGTATTGGTCCCGATTGCTCACATATTGGGCGCCTGAGCTGATATGCGCACTTCAGTGGAGGATTTCCGAGTGAGTACACGTGGCCGAAAACGAGTGTTCCCTTTTATCGCAAACGCTTGTGTGAAATAGAAAGCGATATAACTGATTGGTACAAAATACAATAGCAGTCTGTCGACAAATTTATAACTGTAGGAAAGGAAGAATATTTTTTATTGAATCAAAATAATAGTTTTAGGTTTTTGACACACTTGTTGATAAAACGGGGGGTTACCCGAAAAAGTTTACCAGGCATGGCCGATGTTATCACTCAGGCAGCCGCTGTCAATGTGGAACGACTGTAACAGATTATATACGGAACAATACAGTTGTATTTAGCAACTGCAATCATAGACATTCTGTTCATTTTACGGCATCATTTGACCAGATCTGTACCCTTGCAACTTTCCCCCGTGGAAACTTAATGATTTAAAAAACACGGACACCCTGTATGATCTAGTTTACGGAAACTTACAGAATACATATGGAATAGATGATATATCACTGATAGTACAGTCGTTACAAATTGAATAGCTGGGTAGATGCGGTAATTACGAAATGGCTAAAGAGGTCTGTTTAAATTGACAGCTAGGAAAAATACCGATGGAGGTTCAGTTTAAAAAAAGGGAAAATAGAAGAGCATGAACAAGATGGCGGATAAATTAATGCCTGGTAAGAGCCCGTCAACCAACGTGGTAGTCGGACAAACCAATGATTCTGAAATGTGAATGCTCAAAATGGGAGTCCAACTGATGAAGGGAAGCCAGAGATATACCATACCCGGTACTAGTTTCTCTGGATAATCATTCATTCATTTAGGTATAGGACTACCTTTCAGGAATCACTGTTAGCCTAGCTTTAGCTAAAAAAAAAAAAAAATTGTACGATTAAGCATGATCCTGCTCAACCAAGCGATTATTAGAGTTGGTTTGCGTTAAACGCCGCTCTATACAGCAAACAATGTTTACAATATACCGTTATATATTATTTTGTTATTTTTGTTTCTCAAATGTGTAGCAACCTTGGCATTACCTATATAAAAGCAATACCGAATGTAAAGTACTAGGGGAAACCGGGGATGGTTGTCACACAGGCCGGTTGTCACACAGGCTGGTTGTCACACAGGCTGGTTGTCACAGTGCCTAAAATTTGATTTGTAAAATGTGATGACACTTTTTTTGAGCTGATTGATGTCCTCTTTCTTAAAATCTAGGCCGCGCCATCATACGTTAAAGAAATTAATACTTTGGGGTTTTTTTTAACACATCGGCAGTATTTGGCTTCACCAGTGTCTGTGCAAAATTGATATTAAGATTAATTTAACTAAAATGTTGTTCTTGTTAGTTTAACAGCCAATTTAACCTTGAAACGTTAGACAAGGAGATCTGTACCTATGGACATATTATTCGATATGTTGATATTCCGGCAAAATATCTTTAACGTTAATACCGTTTTAATCTTTATTTTAATCATGAAAATTTGTCAATAAACCCCTCTTCTGATATAAAAACAATCATGTATCATAACGTTTTCTGTTGAAAAGGCAATCCAATACTCTGTGACAAAATATGGTACGACAGCCAACCCGCTCCAATAACATAAACACATGGAAACATGGTGATTCAGTATTTCGGTTGACAATAGTTTTAAAATAGACCGAAATATAGGATCGCCATGTATCCATGTGTATCTTTTATTGGAGTTGTAAGTTTACTCTACTTTGTCAAACTCATCAGTGGGAATAACGCTATACACAGAATAGAGTTGGTCTAAATTTATGAAAATCTGATTGAAGTATTACCAAACCCAGGCTCTCTTGATTTTGCCAGCCAATCAGTTTCATTTTACTGTTATGTAGACATAACATCAACACAAGTAGTAGCTATGCTACTTGAGTCTCCCTACGCTCATAATATACAGCGTTTTTTTTTTTAAATATATAAACCGTCATTTAACCCGCTGATTAGAGCATACCATATATAGCGAGATTGTGAACTACGCCACGGTAGAGTGCCTGTAGACTCGATCCAATAGTTGTAACATCTTTCAGGTGAACTAGTTGTCTTGGTTGAAGAAACGTAGCCTCCTAGGTTTACGTGTAGATGACAAGTACTACCCATATCACACGCGGCTTGTTTAACATGCAACAATGCCTTAATTACGAGGTAAACAAAATGCAAATCAAACAAGCGCTGTAAAACCCAACTTGATTGGCTCTTTATATTTAATCTCCAATAGCGCCCTCCTGTGGCCACGACGCGCTAAATGCTCGCGTATATACAGCGGATAGTCTGTAGTAACTAAATGTAAAACCCGATGCATATTGGAATGTGGAGTCTTCCTCACTTTTAGAAATAGAAGAACGCTGTCATGATTCGGCACTTTATCTTCCAGACCTTACCCTCTTCTCCTTTTGTTCTTTGGACAATCTTGGGTAAGACCTGTGATTACAATATATTGCAATCCAAGGTTAAACATACCTATAAACTGACCACTCGACGTCCATTTTGACGTCAAAATCGATAATTTCTGAACACTGCCACGCTCGCTCAAATGTATGCCCACGTTAATTAAGTCATAGGATTCGGCGTTATATGGTATTCAGGGAAAGGCCTTATTTGTAAACTTGCCGTACAGCTGCGCGCCGTAGATATAACGTACGATAACGAAGATACGTATTGGCATCTACACTAGTAGATGTCGGGAGAAAAGGTTGTAATTTTCAGAAGATTTGAATGCAATCACGCGCAAGTTTAAGTTCCGTTCTGTAAGAACTCTTGTTTACCACTGAAAAAATTCTGAACTCTGAAATTCGATGACTTACAATATCTGTCGGTTTTGAAATATTCTTTTACTCAAAAGCTGATAAGCAGACGCGGGCCAGGGACGCTTCAGCCTGATCTCTGTCATACAATGGACCAGTATACACAAATACTAGAACCATACAAGCAGGAATACGTGCGTGTTTTTCCTTCATTGGCGGTATCCCTTTTTGCGTATCTGGTTTATTTTCTAAATAAGTCGCGAACGTTTGTTAAATGTATTCAAGGGCAGATAATTAAGCGGGTACGCCTCATTTCTTACTAATGATGCTGGCGTCAGGGCAATGAAAACGTTGACTTCGCACGCCACCTAACTGTCTGGCCACTTTTTTAAAACTGGTAGACAGGCGATTAATTATCCTCAGAGGGTTAACAAACGCTGAAGTTTGCCCAGTAGTGTTTTCCATAGGTTGCCTGCCTAATTCATAACACTGAAAAACCAAATTGCTATTTAAGGTGCATGCAAGACATTTCTCTTTAAAATACCGATAAAGGAATTCATTAGATTTCCACATGGATTCATGTAAAATTATGGTCCAAATTTCAAAGTTCGACCAAATATTCAGGTTGACTCTGTGTCTTTGAACTATTATGTTCAATCACACAACAAAATATCCTTTGTGTAGGCCTACCATCGAAACATCCATTGTAATAATAACGCGCAAATTTTCTAAAAACAAATCCTCCAGAAATTTCTATTTCTGCCAGATTTCAGCTTTCACAATGCATCTTCAATCCCATCCAGTTGATAACATTAATTCTCTTATATAATTTCTAACTGAATTCGGCTTGGAGTATTCTCAAATAAATATCGCTTAATTTTAATAAGCTGTAAAACTTGATGTTGTTTAAAGACTTTCAAATCTACATTTTTTATAATCTATTTTCGCTCTACTATGATGTTTATAGTTAGTTTTATTGTTTGAGTCGAGTGTAATTTATATATTAGCACCGACAACACGTTGGCGTCTTGGCATGACCTCAGGCGAGTTCGACCGCCGGCCTACTCGGGTTGCTGAACTCAGATTAACATCAAGGAAAGGAACCCATTGCCTTTGTCTGGACGAATTACCCAAGAGAACCGGCTTAATTTATTCCCTACCTATTCAGGTAGTTTGGAAAACGTCATTGTCATAGTGGAACGGGCACTTTGTGATAACGCCATTATAATGTATCGCTCAATCAACTTTGTACAACATAAAGGCAGTGCCACTGCGTGAATTGTTACGTCTAAGGAATAGCATAGCGGTTATCTTTAAGAAATCTAGCCTGGTGATCTTATCTAGAAAATGTCTACTGGGTGCGAAAGAATGGCTGGTTTGGCAGGACTTGCATTGTAAGACACCACAGTACCTATCATATAACACGCTGAACACGTTAGATAACTGGTCACATTTACATAAAGCTCACACGAGGGCCGATCGTTTCCTCGGGCGTTCCATATATTTATAACTCGTGGACTCGTCTTATATCACAATTGTTAAAAAAAATGTATTTATTGTAGAATGTGTTAAGTTCAGCACTGGGATGAGTTAATCTATTTGAAAGAATACGGCATCTTTAACTCATGCCATACTAACGCGTGTATTGAATCTTCCATTCGAGAGTTCAGCTTGTTTTATTACTCAAGCTGGATACCGCAGCCCCCCCCCCCCCCCCCCCCCCCCCCCCCCCCCCCCCGCGGCCCGCCC
>JARFOD010049133.1:0-10001 GCA_031763545.1 Mopalia muscosa
TCATGGTTTATTTCTCGAAGTGTAATAATCGTAAGACCCAATAAATTATTTGACGGAATAGAATAGTCCTTGAACTAGTTAACGGCGCCTTATTGTATTAGAAAGATCCCAGTGGATTTTTAAGTCTATCCCAGCTTGGAAAGCATTTTAAAAAATCAAGGACGAACTTCTAAAAATCAGACCCTGATAACGAGATTGCATTGTGCTCTTAACAATAGTGAAAATTTGAAGTTTCTAAAATGAATGGTTTTCTAGAAAAATTACTTGGCAAATGTAGAGTCTGTTTAAAAAGTGAAGTTTTGCAACTTGAATGCATGATCACGCGGAAACTAAATTATAGTCTCCAATTTAACTGTTTGTAATTAGAATTTCGAATTATTTTTTTCACCAACATATAATTTGAATTCATAACGTTGAATCTGAGCGATAAAGACAATTTGGTTCATTTTAAGCCAAATGAGCCCAGCAAGACCTTAAGATCAGTTTCTGTTTGAAGGCAGTAGATTCACCACTGCCTCTCTCCATCAATGAGGATGTGATACTTAAATACATCATAGCTATACATTTCTCGCTGTATTGTCACCGGAGTAATTGTCACAATTGACTTCCCGTTAATGTTGTACACTCTTCGAAAAATATGGCTCTAATGGAACCTTTAAAGGTTCTTTAGTTATGGCCCCAGTGAAACCCTTTAGGCTCTTTATGGAGCCCCCATAGCAACTGTTCAATGTATTTATCACTATCTTTTTAAATCAAAGAATCGTTTTTGTGTTGTGGTTCCATTTAGACCCATTCTCTTTTCTAAAGAACTCTCCAAGAACTATTATTTCTAAGAGTGTATTCAGGCCCGCGGTCGTGGCTTAGTGGTAGCGCGCTTACCAAACTGAACCCATTTCGATGTACCGTTCACCGGATCGAGTCCACCTGTCGACCATCAGGTATATGAGCGAGTCATTTGGTGTGGCTCCGGCAATCGCGGGAGTGTTTTTCACGGGGTTTTCTCCCGGTTTTCCTAGGTGCTAGGTGCAGTGTGAAGTTGACAATCCGTCATCATATAAGTGAAATACCCTTGCGCACGACGCTAAACCCCAATCAAATAAACCAACTAAGAGTTTATTCTGACTACATTTGCTTGTGATGGTTCAGGCCATTGATGGCACCGAGATCAGTAACCAAGCTGCATGGGGTTATATATATCCTTCGGACAGCCTGTCTACATGCGTCTCTCTGAGAGCTGGTATCGTATTGACCAAAACTACGCAATTCAGAAACATAGGAGATATATATATATATTTACTGGTCCACATATCCCCCTCACCTCTGAAGTCGCGGGTTCGATTCCCGCGAACAGTATGTGGGAGGGTCGTGGCTTTTCTAAGTTAATTTACTACCCAGTTTTTCTCCCACAATAATACTGGCCAATGATCTGTAATTGGGGTTTAATCGTGTTGATCCAACATCGGCTGAGTAAATAAATATAGATGTTAATCTGAATAACCAAAATCAACTGTACAAATAAGTAGGTGGATTGACACAAGCAGTGCATTCTGTCTCTGCGTTTAAATTATATACAGTAGTAGTTTTCTTTCTGCGCCATATTCAAGGATGCTCATGTATATACAACTCGACGATTCCTGGTCGGAGATAGAGGAAATGGCAATGCTGTACGGTGTCCTCTGTTAAGACATCCTCTTTAAATATTTTGTAATTTTTTTTATTAGTATAGCATTATGAAATTTCTTCCATTTATCAATGTTTGTATCAACGTGTAGATATACTGACCGTGACCTGAAAAGTAATAAAACTAAAAAGGGATAAATATCCGGCATGTTATTGGCATCAACTCAGCAGGAAGTGTTTACACAGATCTAGGAATATAAAATCATCGAGAAACAAACTAGGACAAATAAATTCTTCTGATAAATTTCTGAAACATCCATTGATATTTTTCTTCAGAATGTGGCGTGAAAGCGCAAGTGTTTTTCGTCGTGGACGGCTCCGTTGGTGTGGAAAGTGAGTCTAACTTCCAGAGTATGATAGCCGCCATTAAAGGCATTGTCTCCAATCTGGCCATAGACACAGAGTACGGGTTTAACGTCGGTCTCACTAAATATGGGTATCGCACAGCTGACGGCAATTGGGCCGATCTACGTCCAGAAGCCACCACATATAACGTGTTCAAATATCTAGATAGGGTGGCCTATGGTGCTGCGCCCGAATCTAACCTGTATAAAGGCCTTTGGAAGATGAATTCCCGCTTCATGGCCCGGTATCGGGGACCTGACGACACGTTGATAGGTGTTGTTATAACTAACGCTGAGCCGGATAAACCGGACCGGGCTCGATACCTGGCCAGGATATACAAAGACCGTGGAGTGAAGTTTATCACAGTGGCAGCCGGTCCGTCGGCTCCGGTTGAACTTCTCAAGGACATCGCATCAGATGCGAACCATTTCTTCAATATCTCCTACGAAGATCTCTCAACACAAGAAAACATCGAAGTACTGACCGACATGATATGTGGAATACCAGGTATTTAAAGAAACGAATAAGTTATCAAACTGTTGAAGAATTTACATAACGTCAATAAAACCACTTTTGTAAACAGTAACAAACTAAATATATTAATTTATCAAGTAGAAGTCATGAGATTTAGTAGCCCTGAGCTGTCATCTGTTGACTTTCCACTGTCTATGAATTCCCACCGCAAAAGGATGAGTAGCCTACAGTACGTAGGTGATTCGAATGTCTTCACAAGTCAATGAATAGGATATTGTATTAAAAATTAAAAGGAATTTTGTGGTACATTGATACACAGTCTGTGATCTTGTGGTACATTGATACACTATCTTTGTGATCTTGTGGTACATTGATACACTGTCTTTGTGATCTTGTGGTACATTGCTACACTGTCTTTGTGATCTTGTGGTACATTGATACACTGTCTTTGTGATCTTGTGGTACATTGACACACAGTCTTTGTGATCTTGTGGTACATTGATACACTGTCTTTGTGATCTTGTGGTACATTGATACACTGTCTTTGTGATCTTGTGGTACATTGATACACTGTCTTAGTGATCTTGTGGTACATTGATACACTGTCTTTGTAATCTTGTGGTACATTGATACACTGTCTGTGATCTTGTGGTACATTGATACATTGTCTTTGTGATCTTGTGGTACATTAATACACTGTCTTTTTGATCTTGTGGTACATTGATACACTGTCTTTGTGATCTTGTGGTACATTGATACACTATCTTAGAGATCTTGGGGTACATTGATACACTGTCTTTGTGATCCTGGGCCGTACATTGATACACTGTCTTCGTGATCTTTTGGAATATGAAAGAGTATTTTCAATAAAGTGGCATATAACATATTTATTTTCAGACATGTGTCCGGTAGGTGGCGCTGAGAGGACACTAGACCCTCGTGGTTGTAATAGTTACACTCAGTGCTCACCAGACGGTACGTCAAGTGTCCGCTCCTGTGGTCAGCAGTTCTGGGATAACTATGACTTGACTTGTAAAGGACTTCATTCCGTTTTAATGCCCTGTCTCTTAGGTAAGATTAGCGTTTTTTTACTTTTTTTTTCTCTTTAAACAAAGAAACACGTCACCCACACGTCTTAAAGAATATTGTTTGAACATGGTTTTTGTCACTTAGTGTTTGGCACATTTTGCCAAATAAGGGCCTTTAGGTGATTTCTTTAGATCTCCTTTTTTAACCGTTAACTTGTAATCTGCTTTACAATGGAAATTTCTGTTTGGGATGTCACTCAAGATCAAAAGTGAAAAAAATAAAAAAATAAAAAAGCAACGCTTTATTTAAAACAGCTGCACTTAAACGAAGAGGATCAGCCCCAGTCGTATTGTAGCATGAGTTTCTATAGTGAACGAGGTTAAGACAACTCTCGTAGGCTATGCCCATCCATCGCGCATTAATTTTCGCCAATATTTGGGGCGCACAGCACAGCTAGTAAAAGAAGTGCAAAACAAGATGCCTGGTCGGGGTGTATTTTAGAGTCGAGACACACGTAGGAAGGAGAATTGGTTTTATTTTAGAATGGATCGGTCATTGACAATTTTATTCTACACTCGTGATGAGGCTATTTCATCCTTGTCACTATTGGCTGATAAGAATATGAAGGCGTGTTTGGTGCCGGTAGTCGACTTACAAGTAAAACACTGTATAAGTTCGAAGAATTGGTCCATATTGTCTGTGAGTGTTATGTTCATGTTTACTTTACAGACCCGTGTCGTGACGATGGGGGTTATGAGGGCAGATTTAACCACTACCCTTTACCAGGTACCTTCCCGTCATGCCGTGCGTCCGCCAGGTGTTACAACCGCCGGATGTCGTCAGTAGAGTGTTGCCCACGGGGCGAGGTTCCGATCACTGGTAATCTGATTATCTGCCGAGTTAGTGGAGACTGTGGTGGGCCGTGTTTAGAGACCCGGCTCCTGAAAAAAGCAGGTGCGTGGGTAATTCTCGGCTTTCAAGTTTTCTTCAAAGTAAATATTCAAATAAGCAGGTATGAACGGCAGTGTTGACTCATTCATAATTGATAAGTTAATTCCAAAAAATATTATTTTCACGTAATTAACAATTTCTAAACGAGAATACTTTTTTGTAAATGAAGTTTATGATAACTAATGCTTGTGGGTTCAGAGACATGATTGTCATATATATGTTATATCAACGTAAGTGGATTAAGATGGTACCTGTTTATGGTATGGTACCTGGTACCTGGCAGGCCCATATGGATCATCTAGAAGCGTCTTCAACGTTTGGTGTTTCAGTTTAAAAGACTTTATTTCATGTCTCTTTTTGTACCTTATGTTTCAGTCTGTACCCTCGCTCCCTATGATGCCGATGTTACTCAGTATATAGAGAATGGTCAGGTTTTGTCATGTCCAGAAAATAAAGTATTCAATTCTCTGCAGTGTGCGTGTGTGGAACTACTTCAGCCATCATCTACTCAGTCACGTATGTTATACTCCTGGTTTAATCGATACATCTACTCAGTCACTTATGTTATATTATTGGTTCAGTCGATACCGCTACTCAGTCAGGTATGATATATTCCTGGTGTAGTCGGTACATCTACTCAGTCACGAATGTTATATTATTGGTTCAGTCGATACCGCTTCTCAGTCATGAATGTTATATTCCTGGTGTAGTCAGTACATCTACTCAGTCACGTATGTTATATTCCTGGTTTAGTGGTACATCTACTCAGTCACGTATGTTATATTATTGGTTTAGTCGGTACATCTACTCAGTCACGTATGTGATATTCCTGGTTTAGTCGGTACATCTACTCAGTCACGTATGTTATATTCCTGGTTTAGTCGGTACATCTACTCAGTCACGTATGTTATATTCCTGATTTAGTCGGTACATCTACTCAGTCACGTATGTTATATTCCTATTAAGGGGAACATTGCTCAGTCACGTATATTATATACCCAGGTTTAATGGGTATATGTACACAGTCTCTATGTAACATTCCTGGTTTTGGTGGTACATCTACTCAATAACGTTTGTTATATTTTTGGTTAAGACAGTACATCTACTGAGTCACGTATGTTACATTCGTGGTTTAAGTATTACATCTACTTGGTCGAGTACATCTAGTGCCCACTAAACCAGGAATGATACACACGTAACTGAGTATATATACCCACTAAACCAGGAATGATACATACGTGACTGAGTATATATACCCACTAAACCAGGAATGATACACACGTGACTGAGTTTATATACCCACTAAACCTTGTTATGGTATCATTAGTTTAGAGGGCACTCTCCCGAACAAATTGTTTTTCTTGGTTTAAAGTAATGTCAGTTTCTCAAATGTTAATTCGATGTCGTGTAGGGTTTGGAAAATAATCTTTACCAAATGATTATATTTATATGGTCACAATGAGAAAACTTTGAAGCTTATTAAAGAAGAGCTGAAGCTGTTCTTTCGACTTATCATTGTTACGGATATCATTCAAAAGTTAGTCAGTATAAGGTGTCAAAATATTTCGGCTGTGGACTTCGGCTGACTTTATGGTAGCCACCGCGATGAGTTAGGAGGTAGCATCTGTTGTCCTGGTGCTTTCAGAGCTAATTAAGGGGCAACACTAAAAGCCGATGTGTTTGTGAGATTTTTTGTATCAGAGATTGTCTGTCTCTATTTGTCCCCAGTGTATCACGTCGTGTGATTGTCTGTCTCTGTTTGTCCCCAGTGTATCACGTCCTGTGACTGTCTGTCTCTATTTGCCCCCAGTGTATCACGTCCTGTGACTGTCTGTCTCTATTTGTCCTCAGTGTATCACCTCCTGTGATTGCCTGTCTGTTTGTCCCCAGTGTATCACGTCCTGTGACTGTCTGTCTCTATTTGTCCCCAGTGTATCACCTCCTGTGATTGCCTGTCTCTGTTTGTCCCCAGTGTATCACCTCCTGTGATTGTCTGTCTCTATTTCCCCCCCAGTGTATCACGTCCTGTGATTGTCTGTCTCTATTTCTACCCAGTGGCGTCTAGGATGGCTTCAATCTAATTAAAATCAGATCTCAAAAACGCTCCGCGTGTTTTGTTTGTCGCTATATTGAGATCTAACGCAATCACTCTACTTATACTGTTCAATAACGTCAAGCTTATTGGGGTTCACGAAAGGTCACAGTTTCAGCTGTCCAATTAAAACACCCTGTGGGTGGGGTGATTGCGTTAGATCTCAATATAGCGACAAACATAACTCGGGGAGCCTTTTTGAGATCTGATTATAATAACATTAAGATGGCTTCACCCATTGTACTGGCACGCTGTCATGTGAATGAAATAACCTTTACTACGACGTCAAATCCTCTATTAAACCGATTTACTTATCATTTTTTCATATATATTCTTTTAATGTATAATTTAAATGTAGAGAAAGAAAGATTTGCTTGTCTTCTTTATTTATGTATATATGTTTATTTTTTTAACATTTGTTTTTTTCACAGAATGTTTGCCGGAGTTAGTTTTAAATTTTGATAGCGATGTTGTTACCGACACCTCGCTCCAGCAGTCTCCAGTCACAACAAATGGAGTGACAGTAATAAACGGAACAGCTGTGTTTAATGGCGAAGATAGCTGTTTACGGCTCCCTTTCTTCAACAACATGGTCTGGGGAGCTCAACTTCGTGTTGATATTACATTTATTGAGGACCCGGATGATAATCGGCAAGCAGAACAAGCATTAATTTCCAATAGCGGATGTGACGTACACTATTCCTCATTCCACGTGACTTACAATAGGAAAAATATGGAGATCAGAAGTGTTATCGACACCGGGCTGCAAACTCATGTAGACATGGAAACAGAGCTTGTGAGTTTAGGGGTGTTTTTCATTAACCATATTACCTAATTCTGGGGTGTCTCTTTTTATATTCCGGAAATAACCATCTTGTCCTTTTACATAATCTATACTTTGTTGGAGGTATTTGCTTGATCCGCAACCTATCTTTGAAATTGATCCAGAGCCAGTTCTTGCTTTCTTCGGAGACTGGGTTTTTCTTCATAGTTTTACGAAATATATAACAACAGACATCCATAAACCAGAAGTGAACAACTCCGTATTCAGCAGTGTAGATGCGTTGTCTCCCTCGCCCAACATATAAGAGATAGGGTAGCATAGAATGTAAGACGTGCGAAGTCGGTTTGCGGAAACGTCTGCCTGTCGCCGATTAGATTTAAGTCGTTAGCTCTTGGCAAGCATCGTAAATATTAGTGGGCAGTATGGTCATGTCGGAACATCCCTAGGCCATTTCTATACTGTAAACAATCTCGGGCAACGATTGGGTATTTTTTATGGCAATCAAGGGAGGTAACTTACATTGATTAACTTGCATCATTTGACTGAGTTTTCCACGTGGTGTTTGTTTACAAGATGGTCATTGAAGCTACATTATTTTAAAATTACTCACAGAGGATTTAATTTGTGTTATTTGCAACATGTCCTACATAAGAAAGGAACGGTGTTCTGTTGAATGAGATTTTACCTAAGAAACGGGCTTGATTGGCATGCTTTGGGTGTAACTCTACCGGAAGGGAAAGGGTCGAAGGATGCTCCGACATGCATAGTCTGACTCTTCACTCTTGAACTCTAGAGGAATTAGTTCGCAGACTGTGAAAATCGTGACTCTTTTCACAGTATGACAATGACTTCTTCTTAGCTTTATTATATGGTTGCAATGGCTCAGATTTAATGTTAATTTTTACAATAAAATAGTTGCAATACAAATGGGTTTTCATTGCAACAATTCCGACAGTCTACGACCACAGGTAATTATGTTATAACAAACTCACACGATTCTAGGCGCCACATATTTCCGCAGGTAGAGCCAACTCAAATCGACTAGACCAGTAAGTGTTTCTGAATTTGGAAATTACCTCCGCTGAAGGTTCGCCACAAGAGGGCTGGCAAGTAGGACGCATCGCCGCGCACACTACTGATTTCGCCATTGTCCACTTCTAATTAATGAACTCTGATAACTAAGTTTCTCTTTGTTCTATTCTGGAGAGTTTTACGTTTGTTTGTTTGTTTGTTAGAAGCTAATTTTTTTGTTCTACTTTGGAGTGTACTTTTATCTTTTAATTTAATCCCGGAAAATCTTTGTCTTTATTCCTTTCCGGAAGATATATGTTTGCTATTTTCTTTTTTAAAAAATTCTTTCCTGGGTGTCAATTGATTCTATTCAAATGTTTGCATTGGTCCGGAAGGTCTGTCCTGTTTCACATCGGGTTGTTTCGCATTAACGTGATACTAAAGTTCTCTTTACGATATTTCGGAACCTTTCCTTAGTTGTTACGTAAGGTAGCTTTTCCTCTATTGGGAAGGTGTCGTTTACTCGTGTATGATCTGGCTCAACACATATAGTTTCATTCTGGAACTTCCATCCTTCGTCGGGGAAGTTTTACTCTTTCGTTATGTCTTATAGCTAATTTTGTTCCTGAATATGTTCACTTTGTGAAGGATCTCTTTGTTGTTATTATTCGGAAGAACGGCTTTTTGTCGATTGAAGGTCACATTTAACGCTTTAGGATGTTGCTAAGAGTGGCTGCATGTTGCATAACGTACATCTTTGTATTGTAATGCAGAAAGTCATTTCTTGATTTGCTGAAGTATTGTTTATTTTCATACTTTGACAAGATACACTTTACGTTGTCGTGCGGATTTTCTTTTTCCATTATGGCATGAGTGTCGTCTATTTATTGCTTTCTTTTTTATTACCTCATTTTGTCCTCCATTTTAAGGATAATTCAGTGACGTCACATAATCACGTCCGACTCGAATCCATTAGCTGTACATATTCATGGTTATCAAAAACTCAATAATAAATAACCTTCAAAAAAAAAAAAAATAATATGTTTTTAAAGACTGTTGTCGACTTTATTTTAGAAACGTAAAGTCATTTCCACAGTGTAAAACCTGATACATTATTACTCTCCTAGTCTTTATAGTCTTTTTATATTTTTAAGCTGTCCTTTTTCAATCATCCATAACCTTGTATGTGTTCTTTATGGTTGGTACTTCAGGATGCGTTTAAGAGAGTTTCGGTGCGCTATGACGGCTTTCAATCATCTCTTCGTCTTGACGTCACGGAGAATGGAAACACAACATCTGCGTCAACAAGTCTTACCGGTAAATAGCTTATTGGGCATACCACCCTTATTTTATCCTGCGTTATTTTAACCTGTTGTTTTATGTACAAAGCATAAAATCAAATAAAATAGATAAAAAAATAGCAAATAAGTAACGACTTCCCTTCCTTTTCACAGGAACCATAGGGGGTTTCAATATAATAACTCCACTGGTCAATTTGCTGCCATGAAGTAGATTGAATGTAGACTTGAAAACCTTATTGGAACCAATTTCAGACAAATATACACAGGAAAAAAGGTGGGGGGAGAGAGAGAGGGGGCGTTGGTGGAGGGAGGGGGAGGGGGGGGGGGGGGGGGG
>JARFOD010049144.1:0-23301 GCA_031763545.1 Mopalia muscosa
AACTGGTACTTGTGATCCTCTTTAATGAATGATAACCAGAGTAACGATCAGATTATGAAAATGAAAATTAATGTATTGTATTACACACAAAAAGTTTTTCTTATTTATAGAATATGGTTTTTGGGTGGTCTTCTCCTTTAAACCGATAAGTCTACTTAATTCGGGATTTGAGCCCTATTTCAAACCCCGATGAAGGGTAATTACACGAATTGCAGCCTTTAAAATCAGTAGCTAGGAGGAGATGCGCTAGATAAGAAAGACCCCGAGACACATTCATATACAGCTTTTCCTTCCACATTACAGTTAACAATTTAGCGTTCTTTTGTATTCCGACTTTGATAGGTTGGCGCGTTCATATTATATGGAAGAATGGGTTTGCATGTTTTTTTCTATCACATTATAAAGGAGCTGATGGCGAATCTGACAAGAACATAAGTCATTATAGTGTGTGAGGAAGACGGTTTCTCATTTGTATTCCGACATCAGTCATGCCCTTGACATGGTGATTTATAATGGAGTCCCTCAAATCAATTCTTTTGATATTATCAAACGCATCAAAAGTAATAAAAAACCTGATCAACTATACATGTATCGTGGTTTCTTATCAGAGGTACAGACTGCCTTGATTTACTGCTAGAAGGACAATACTTTTAAGCAGAGGAAGAAACAAAAAAGTTACCGTTTTATGGTGGAGTGTTAATCTCCCCTATTATAAGTGCCCGTGGACGCTGGCTAATGGCTAGAGTGCGCATTTACTAATCCTACATCGATGTAAAGATCACACCATCGAGTCAGTCTGTCGACCATCACGTTGATAAGTGAGTCAAAGAACGTGGCTCGGACAATCGCAGGGGCGGTTTTTACAAGGTTTCCTCTCGGTTTTCCACCATAGGCAAGGAAGAGTTTGATGTGGATAATTCGTACTCATATAGGCCCCCAAAGTAAAATACCCTGAGTACACATGAACGACGTTGAACCCCAATCAAACAAACAAAATCCTGTTGTATTTAAGAGATAAATCCGAAGTAGGCCTTCCGCATATTTGGTTTGATCCAATAATATTTTACTACAAAGACTGAATGTATGCATGACATCGGTGGGATTGTTCGCGTGATGGCAAATTTAAGTCAACGAGATAACGTTTTAGTACTAACTGGTATAGAACAATAATAATTTAATTATCTATAGAATATTTTAAAACAACTGGACAAAATCACTTGCCACTCGCAGCTTCGATATTGTTTATTCTTTTTCGCAGCCATCGCCATTCTTGAATTAAAACCATTCAGATTTAAAGTGGGCAGGACACTATAATTTCATTAGGCTTACAAACGATGTCCATTAGGTTGAAATGACAGTTCGGCGTATTCTGTAACTACATGTTGGTGGGCAGAGACGGCATAATAAGCCCAGTTGGTTGAGCGCATTACAACCGATCAGCGCTACAATAAGATCTCCTTAAGAGAACGGATCACTCTTCAGACGGCTCTCCTTAAAGCAATCTGCTCAATCCAACTAAAGCCTCAATTCACATCATTATGCTTATATTGTAGACGTGGCTAGATTCCACTGCCAGATTTATCGCCTGGCGAAATGTGTATTCCCCAAGCTGAAGTTCAAAACGATTACTGGTAAATCAGAGGAGAATTGGGCTGAGTAGGGTTATTCGGGAGTAAAAAGAGTAATACAAATTCTGTCTGAACTGATTGGCTGCTGACTTTACATCCGGATTTGCCATGGAACTTTGATGCCTATAAACCAACTCCTACATTATGGAGTTATTACCATTGATTAGTGTTTTACGCCATATTTAGCGGTATTTCAGCTACGCTGTGGCGTAAACATTTTTACAACTTCTTATTATCAACAATTTAAGACCACTTCAATCGGAAGCACCCTTGGCCATCCACATCAATAAGAGAAACGAAACGAGCCGAAAAGGACAAACAAAAATGTTAAAAATATAAATAAGTCAATATATGATATAGTTCAAATTTGGATATAAAAACTCTAAATATTGTGTTTAAAATTGTGCCAATCAATTGTGTATGAAATTATACATAAAAATTACAATTCATGATACACACCGATATTTTTAAGAAACTTGATGACAACACCGCCAACATTATGGAGAACTGGACAGAAACACACTTACACACCACAATACAATAGAGCAACATAATATTAATACAAAAGTGACATAGAGAATGCCTCTTAATCTTTTGAGTAAATCGTGAATTAATGACTATATCGATTACCCAGGATCAGTAGGTTTTCACGATAAATCGATAGGCTATCCAATTGTAAGGATACCATTAAACTATGCCGAACATTTGTACTCCAGGCGCAAAGTGTGGTCTGGGGGTGTGAGAATGGACGCAACAGAACGGCAACTCTGGCAAGATCCCAAATTAATCTGCAAGGCGTACGTCGGACAAGTATACCACTTATGTTCTCCGATTGACCCTTGTTTGGCGTTGATTTGAACTGGTTGGCCTACATCTGGTTTCTAAAGATTATCTTCATCGTTATTAAATCCAATACCCGCTGGATTTTCAAATAGGTCGTGAGTGTGCAGAATATCACAAGCCTATAATATATCAAAGTGAATACAAGAGAACCAAATCATAAAATCCGGTCGGGTCAAGCTAAACCATAATCGTCATATTCACATGTATCGTCGATAAATTGAAAAAAAAAAAAAAATAATCGCGGCTTAGCATTGAAAAAGATCACATCCCTCATGGGATTCTTGGTTTTGAAGTCGATTAGAGATCAGTGTTTCATTTCTAATTGGATATGAGTTATAGATGGATTACAATCAGATAATCGTCATTTTGAAAACCCAATAACAATAAATAGTATAAAATGAACCATTTATTTATTTAACGTTAGAATCCCAATAATAAAATTGATATCCACGATTGATTATGCCTGCTTAACTTAATATACATAAAAGGCTGACTTCATTTGGAGAACAAAAACATATATACACACGCTGTCAAACGCCATTAACCGGACAAACTTTCAGCTCATAAAAAGACGTGGCATAGTTTAACAAGACGATTTGAAGAGTCCGCACTTTTATTCCTCGTTGATAAAATTATAAGACACAGAAAGAAGTCTTAATTCGATTAGGGATAAAATGTCATTATTTTTCTTTTGGAAGAGGAATCAGTTCTTGTTTCATGCTTTGAAGTTTTCAATTAAGTTTTTTCTAAAATTCAAAAATAAAGTCATATTGGAGAATGTTAATTGCTATTTAATACGGAAATATTGTAGTTGCGGGGAAATCTTTTATTGTTTTTGCATTGTTACACTGGCTAAATGGTACTTTTCTTGTGAATTGTAATATCCTGTGATGTAGTTGAACGTCAAAAGTATACCCCATTAAAGTAACATTGATTGACAGATAATACCATTAGTGTTATTTTTAAAAAGAATCGGCGCAAACTTTGTTTGATTAATTTCACTTCGCACCTAGCGGTTAGGCAGCATTGTGGAATGAACTGATTGCAAATGTATTTATATCGAGTATTACTTATTCAAAGATATTCCCAACCAGTAGCACTTTTGGCATTTAACATCCAAAAGACAAATAGTTTGAATACTCAAGGACATACAGAAGTGTTCAAAATGTAACAAAACGTCAATGTACTAGATGCTCCATTTTGTATTATTTTTGAGCGAAGAGTTGATTCCTCATTTCGCTACCATCATCAATGAGGTTGTGAAGGGACACAGCATAAACACGGCTGTTTGAAAGAAAACAAAAAATACACATTAATAGACAGGTGGTGCATATTCCGACGAAGGAAGCTTAACACCAGCTGTGATAATAGAGATTGTTAAGGTTTAAGTAACACAAACACAGAAGACAGTTTAAAAAAATGTTAGCACTGTTAGAAAATAAACATATTTTACTGGCCTTCAGCACATTTTGATCGGTCTGTGTCTACGAATTACTAACTCTGTATTAAGTACACGTGGCGGGCTTGGACAATAATATATGCCTTTGTTAATACAATATCAGAAGTGGATTTTATTTGTCTTTATGTTGGTTTTTAATGATTGATTATTGTTTTGCGTTACATCCAGTAGCAGTTGATATGCGCTGTAGAAGACAATGTCAGTTTAATTTTCCAATTTTTTTGATTATTAAAACTATAGGCACCCTTGGCATTCAAAATCACAAAGAGAAACAAACCGAAACGAATCGAAAAGGACGCATAGAAGTGTCAACATCTGAAACGTATCAATTTGGATCCAACAATTGCACACAGTACAACCCAAACTGCCCATGCTTGGTATGACAGAGTGCTAGGATACTGGTACAAATCAATATGTACGGGAATAATACGTTTGCGTCAATGAGAATTAGATATTCACATCACTTTACATTACCAATATTCTATTAACCTGGAGAATGCAACCCGCTATTGCCCGAAGCCAGCGGCATTACGGTCATTTAAATTAAGCTTTCAGAAGCAAGGGCCTCTGGGGGTAAAGTGTGTGAGTTTTGAGAATTGCAATCAAAGCTCAACATTTCCATTTGATAGAGTGTTTTCCCGTTTTATATACATAGACGATTGTAATGGAACATACATAGTCTGCTTGTAACTAAATTATAGGAATACAGGTTGTAAATCATGCTGCCCGTGGCTTAAAATGAGTGCTTACTAATCCTACTTTGATGTATCGTTCACAGGATCAAGTTCCGTTTAAACAACTTTTCTATTTTCATTTAATTAAATAATAAGGTACATTAAGGTACATTGAATTTGTTTTCCAACATGGTCAGATGGAAAGTAGATATCTATTCTGCAAGTTTCTTACCCTGCGGCCGTGACATAGTGATTGATAACGTGTCCGGCTACTATACTGCTACTTCGATGTACCGTCCACGGGATCGAATCATGGTACTGGGTATATGAGTGAGTCACACGATGTGGCACCCGCAACCGCAGGATTGGTTTTGACCAGATTTGTTTTAGATGTACCATAGTATTTAAGCAAGGAACAGTGTGAAGGGCACTAACCGCCGTCAAGCAAAATACTCTTGAGTACGACGCTAAACTCCAATCAAACAAACAAACAAATCTGTCAGGTTGTTTAGCTGATTATGTTTATCGCCTAAAGCATTTGCTGAGCTTGGAGCTTGCTGCTGGAAACTATTTGTTTCACACATAATAAAGAGAAAGATGTTTCCTTGTTTATCGGGAAATTTGACAGTCACTCAAAAAACGAAAGTTTTTATACTTACTAGCTTTGTGTTTAAGATCTATCCAGTTTAATATATCACAAAGATAAAAACTGCAATAAACGTTTCAATCTGAAGTTGCTACTTACCTCGTGTACGGAAGTAGCTCAACGAAGATCCCTTTGTCAAATTGAGACTGGTTGAAAGATGACAGAAATCGCGTATGATTGAAAGTTTAAAAGCATATTTTTTTTTAAATCAAGTGCATTTAGATTGAACTTTTACAGTGAAATTGTAGGTTTTTTGTAGCTAAAATCCAGGAAGAATGTGTCAATTATATGTAAAAAAGGTTGGATATTGTGATGAACCATTGTTTAGGACGTTGGCAAGATAATAAAAGTGGTCGGAAGATGGGCTGATTCGTTTGGGATGTACTGTTTATGTGCAATTGGACTGCCAACACTTTCACTTGACTTTGCTTTAAATGACCAAAAAGACAGTGTAAAAAATGCAAACTCTATTACCAGGAAAATGCAATTACGTTTTTTCTTAAACAAGACTGTCATTTCCTATGTTTTCAACAGAAATATATCGACTCTGTTCATCACATCTGAAGAGCGTACTCATATTAGAAAGAAATCAGGCGAGGTAATTAGGATTTTAAATTAAAATCTGGTTGTCGTGGGGAACTATTTTTTATTTCAAAATTGGGTAAATCAATAATTTTTTGTTTATTGCAATATAAATCGAACGTCAGGTACAGTAGTTCTATTGCTCGAGTCTTCATCATTGTGAGTATAAATTACAAATCAAAATGCAAATAAACAACTAGCTCGGCCCAATCTTAATATGACGTGTACTGTGGTGTATTCAGCTACAGTAGGCCTACAATCAACTGAATATGACTAATTAGCTTCGACAACACAAAACACTTCGGGGGGTTAGATAGTCTCTTCTTACGTATATTATCTGCTATGAATTTCTAATCATTGAGCCCTACTCTTTTAGCATAGCATTTTACTAAATCAAATCGATCAAATCTTTATTTAAAGTCGGTTTTACAATAGATAACATTATAGCCGGAGGCTACTTATGCCGACCATAGAACATATAATGATAAACAGAATTACCAAATATTGCACATATGTCATAGCTAATATTTTGTATATATATATATAGATATATATCTGGGGTTTTTTTTTTGTGGTTTTTGTTGTTGTTGTTTTAAATACTAAAATGAATTAAACCAAGTGGCAGTAACTAAAAAGCCGGACTATATAAACAGTACATGCAGAATAGACCAGATGCCAAAATACCCGGTTTGCCATAGGGCCTGTAAGTCCAGCAATGCGACTACACTTCTGGATACCTCCAACAATATTTCCTGTTTCAGCATCAAGATGCATTTAAAATATAGCGATTAGCCAGCCTTCCAGCTCAATTATTACAACCAACAACAACAACACAAATGACCGCTACTAAAAATCGATATTTAAAACCTAACGACACAGTTTGGTAGAGGAAAACAAAACTAGACCTAAACGCCCTGTATTCACTTAAACCACAGGGTACAATACCTTGACCATATTCCTAGTTTACATAACTATAGATCTGATTTGTCTCCACAAAATTGTCTTTAAATCACAAATGCCAAAAATATAAAATTTGCAGTTGTTTTTTCCCGTAGTCGGTGAGACCGTCAAGAGGTATTGTTTTGTTGAACAAATTAGAGACCATGTCCAATATGGCGGAGTTTTTCATATTTTCTCTATCAAGAAATCATCCGGCTTGTTGGACAGTCCTTTCTAAGGTAGGAGTTTAATTTATCGCTGACACAAATGAATACAGCCATTGTGTTTTAGTTGAAGTAGGCCACTTCGGCATTTGTTCAACAAATCATGGCTTCTTCTATAGATAATTACTTCATTATATTGAACATTGCCTGGTCACAATGTATTGGAGAATTGCATTGAAAACCACTTGTATATTGCTGATAAAAGCGAGGAGACCTTTTCATGACACAATAGATTTAATTTACAAGAGGGCCATGTTCTCTCGCCAAAAACACAAATTCCCAACTTCGTACCAACGAGAAATGAAACTTGGCTAAAATTAGCCGTTCCGACTAATAAGGGGAACTGTCACTTCAGGGAATAGTATCCTTATTAAAACCAGACACTCCACAATTTCTCGTCTATTTTCTATCCATCCGGATCGATCAACAAATTCGATAAGTTCCTTTGTTATACATAGCGCGCCTGTGAGACTATCGATCGGTGATCGGAGACCACACAGAAACGGACAACGCCTATAGCTTTTACATTCGGACTTTCCTGTTGTGCATAAAGAAACAATAATGAAATTATAGGTTTGTCCGTCATGTAAGACAAAACGTGAATTCTCCAAAATTACCCTATTAACATAACACTAAACTTTACCCGAATCGTAACCCCGAACTATTCCTCAACCTAAATATAACCCTTAAATTGACGCCATAAATTGCATCACGGATTTACCATATTATATGTAACCGTGCCTGGTTTCACAGTATTATCAATAAAATACGGGGCAAGGTTTTCAATATTTACCAAGAGTCGAAAAATCACAGTTAAAGTCAGTGACCTGTAGATTATAGAAAGGCTTAGGATTTTTATGTCAACAATTGCGTTATCTCTTATATACACTACGTTACTTCATTTCGTTTTGTGATCCAAACATGTTGCAAGACTGGAGGTTGTATACCTTATGTAAACACCATTCTCGTACATTTAGCAAAAATCAATGTATAGGTTTGACGGACAGGTCACTAGGTTTAGAAAGTGTATAATGCAAATCTCGTATCCATTCGTGATTTCGGCTTACAGGAACGACATGCCGTCTGAAAGGTGTTACTAACAATGCAATTTTCGTCTGCATCAATTAATTTATTATGTAACTTGGATGACGTCATCAATTATATTCAGCCTATAGTGAAGATAGCTGGAAACTTAAAATAATATGCAAGTATGAATCAGCCTTTTCTATTTATTTAAATACTGGTCTATTTACTTGGGACATATCAATGGATAACAATTGAAACAAAACTATACTAAACTCTAACAAGCTTTCGGGTTGTAACTGAATCCATCATCAGGTATATGGAAAATGCTAAGTCGATGGTAGTGGCTAAAGTATTCATATGCTGTGGAATACAAAGTCTTTTACAATAGCATGATATTTAACAAAAGTGCTAAAGTAGGATTTATACAAAATCACAGAACAAAGCACAAAAATTGGCAAGATAGGCTACTAGTTGAAATAGATAAAGCACAGGACAAAGCACAATGATTGACAAGATAGACTACTGGTTGAAATAGATAAAGTACAGAACAAAGCACAATGATTGACAAGATAGGCTACTGGTTGAAATAGATAGAGCACAGAACAAAGCACAATGATTGACAAGATAGACTACTGGTTGAAATAGATAGAGCACATAACTAAGCACAATGATTGACAAGACAGACTACTGGTTGAAATAGATAAAGCACAGAACTAAGCAAAATGATTGACAAGATAGACTACCGGTTGAAATAGATAAAGCACAGAACAAAGCACAATGATTGACAAGATAGGCTACTGGTTGAAATAGATAAAGCACAGAACAAAGCAACATAATTGACAAGATAGACTACCGGTTGAAATAGATAAAGCACAGAACTAAGCACAATGATTGACAAGATGGACTACTGGTTGAAATAGATAGAGCACATAACTAAGCACAATAATTGACAAGATAGACTACTGGTTGAAATAGATAAAGCACAGAACAAAGCACAATAATTGAATAGATAGACTACTGGTTGAAATAGATAAAGCACAGAACAAAGCACAATGGTTGACAAGATAGACTACTGGTTGAAATAGATAAATCACAAAACAAAGCACAATGATTGACAAGATAGACTACTGGTTGAAATAGATAGAGCACAGAACAAAGCACAATAATTGGCAAAATAGATTACTGGTTGAAATAGATAGAGTACAGAACAAAGCACAATAATTGACTAGATAGACTACTGCTTGAAATAGATAAAGCACAGAACTAAGCACAACGATTGACACGATAGACTACTGGTTGAGATAGATAGAGCACAGGACAAAGCACAATGATTGACACGATAGACTACTGGTTGAAATAGATAGAGCACAAAACGGAGCACAATGATTGACACGATAGACTACTGGTTGAAATAGATAAAGCACAAAACAAAGCACAATGATTGACAAGATAGACTACTGGTTGAAATAGGTAGAGCACAGGACAAAGCACAATGTTGGCAAGATAGGCTATTGGTTGAAATAGATAGAGCACATAACTAAAAACAATGATTGACAAGAGACTACTGGTTGAAATAGATAGAGCACATAACTAAGAACAATGATTGACAAGATATGCTACTGGTTGAAATAGATAAAGCACAGAACTAAGCACAATGATTGACAAGATAGGCTAGTGGTTGAAATAGATAGAGAACAAAGCAAGGCACAATAATTGACAAGATATGCTACTGGTTGAAATAGATAAAGCACAGAACAAAGCACAATGATTGACAAGATATGCTACTGGTTGAAATAGATAAAGCACAGAACTAAGCACAATGATTGACAAGATAGGCTACTGGTTGAAATAGATAGAGAACAGAACAAGGCACAATAATTGACAAGATATGCTACTTGTTAAGATTGATAAAAGGCAGAACGAAGCACGGACTGTAGAGAATATATACAGCAGCTGGCAACATTGTAAAATAATCATGACTATTTTCCAGCATATTCACTTCCGGTAATGAAAAAGAACCTGATGTCGACAAATATCCACACAAATTCAAATGAAGTATATACTGCGTTTTGATCATACACAGTTCAATCGGGCATCTTTGTTTTCATCTTTAAAGAATACCGGCCCCGTGAAGGAGCGGGTGGGCCATGGCCCTGCAGAATACTCCCTTGGCTTCCTCGGTCGATCGTAAGAGGCTAGAAAAGAGGTTTGCTTTCTGTTGCTCTGGTGTTCTCATAGCTAAAGGGTAACGAAAGCAGATTTGTTTGTGATGTTCTTTATTTTGTCCGTCGTCATATAAGTGAAATACCCTTGACTACGACGTTAAACACCGATCAAACAAACAAATTAAAGAATACCGAAATTGTGACCCATCCCCATCTTAAAACACTGTATAAATTGGTTAGAAGACTCAATATAACTGACATTTCTAAAGAAATTTTCTCAGTATGACGATGTGATTTAATACGTCCCTAATACCACACTGGATGGCTGTTTGGTAGAGGTTGAAAATTTGATTGAGTAACTCGTCGGCCAATTGGCAAATTAATCGGCATTGGCATTTTAAAGCCCTATAAATCACTGTAAATTTGATTTTGGTCGACGGCAAGATCGTTTAATTTATGAGTTCCTTTCAACTTCTTACAAACAACAAAAGTGCGTTGAATTTATAGGTACATACCAATTTCTCGAACACAACGTAATGCATCTATCTAACACTTGTTTTTTTTCGGAATGATTCTTATCGTTACTAAAACGATGTCAGTGGGGTTAGTGTCATCAAACACCTTATTGGTGTATATAATGCAAATTAATTTTAATGAACAATTATAATAGTTAGCATTTACATATTTTTACCACAGTATTAACAATTTTAACATCCAAAATGAAACCTTTAATATATAGGCATATTTGAATTTTTCAACACTTGTGTATGCTCTGTTCAGTTCCGAATATTTCTCTCTTGATGTTCACAACCAGGTGAGCTACCGGCTCCAAATAACATAAAATACATTTAAAAAGAGCGTAGCTGAAATACTGCCGAATATGGCGTACATTAACATTAATAAACAAATTTCGTTAGTTGCAAATATAAGGTCATCTACAGATAATTATGGCGGAGAAAAAGACAGATGCTTCTTAAGGTCCATTCTCACGGTACGATTTGTAGCAACGATTTAAGATAATTCCCCTTATTTGCTAAGTTTTAATTGGTCTAATGTTTCGTGCTCATTGTCGACCAATCCAAATCCTTCAACTAAGGCGAATCACCAAAAGGTGTAACTACAAATCGGACCGACGTTGCACCTCTACCTCTAAATAATGGTTTTTGAGAGATTTTGAAACCAGCGGATGGTTCAGTATGGAACCTTTACGACAATAATGGTTCTTTGATATAACAAGAAATTTATAAATACTTGGAAAAGTTCCGTGAGGGTTCCTAACAGAGTCAAAAAGTGTCCCACCAAAGCCATGACTGAAGAAAATAAAAGGGTTACGTTTTCTTCTAAGGGGTGTCTGTGACGATAACCTGTGATGTCAGTTTTACTCAATTCTAATTCTGGAATTAAACAGATATACAGCACCAAATTGATCCAATGTGGTTTCAGGAGGTTGTATGGACAGTTTGGCCGACGGCGGTTCTACACGAGGAAACGTTTATGTGCTTTGAATGATTTTAAACGCGAATATAACCAGTTCTATTGGGTTTGTTTTTGATAGCACTTTCTTACTTTGAACAGATTTTAGTTCACACAATTTGACAGGTTGCAACTTTCAAAATTATCTGAACTAGAATCTGTTCAAACTACGAAAGTGTCTTCCCAAAAATAACAAAAATGCTCTTTCTGTAGTTGTTATCACAAGCCTTCTGGTATATATACTACATGTACTTGCAGTCTTATCAAATGTAAAGGTGATTTCGTTTTTACAGGATAAACCTAGGAGAAAATATCAATCTTCACTTGTGTTGTGTTTATCAGTCAGTATCGACTGATACAGGTATCTGCGTATATTAGAAACATCAAAATACATAAGCTGTAATTGGCACTTTAATCGTAATCGCCTTATCGTCGTGTAAACATTGCAGTGAGTAAACGATACTGTGGCAAAAATATCTCGAGTATATAATATCAGTCTGTAAACGCACAACTAAAGTCCCGCCAAATTCATTCCCATCTGTGAAGTCCCGTAAAAACAGAGATAGCTTATCATCGCATAAAGATAACACGGTATGCGGTATAGATAGGCTCCAATGGTATTCCTAATCTTTCGAAATAAGCGAACGCTACCACATTTATGAACTCAATCTTCGTATATATAAAAACTGCATGGCCTAACCGTGATTTAAACTACATGTATTTCGGTTTTTTACTTGAACATTTGTGTGTTACATCGACCCATAAAACATCGACCCATTAAAGTACCTTTTGACGTCCATTTTACGTCAAAATCAATCATTTCTCGGTGCCAATTAAGTAAAACCGATTGGGTCATCTCATGATCCAGATAACTCCCAGATAAAGTTCCAGGGATCTTATTCTCTAGGTAATTAGTATGGATAACAAAACAATCTCTGGAGAAAGGGTAATGAACATGTACATTGCATATAAAATAAGTGATAAGTATGCAGCAAGCAAGATGTCCGGTATGGGTAAACGATAAATCAACCGTCAAACTTAAAATGTATTCACAATGGGAGAACGATATTTGGCGGACATACCTGGGTCGCCCACCCCTCTATTCAACAAAAAGGACCGACTGTTTTTTGACCAGGTAAGATGCCATACAAATTCAATATTATTTGTATTAGATTTCTCTGTATATAGAATTAAATGAGATAAGTATTTGCATCTTAGCAAAGGGATCTTCCCACCAGTGTGTTGGAATTGAGAGGTAAGCGACAGGCTGCCTTTCTTTGCTTTCCACAAGGTAACCAGAAAGATCTGGGGGCTCGTACTTTGTACAATAGATGGGTTATCAAGCCATTTACTTCTGCACTGATAAACAAGACAGACCGTTCCGTGTATATATTTAGAATAAATAAGAGAGAAAAAGGTGCTTGCCTCCAGCGAGATTCGAACCCCCTCGAGCTAGGGGGAATTTGAAATTAATTTAAAAAACTGTATGCTATAGATTTCATATGCTTTACAGTGCTTTACTGTTTATAGATAAAGTCTAACATAGAGCCAGTTGTTGGAGAACTTGCTTTTTTTTACATGGGTTAACAAATCTGCCCGCAAACTACCGAGTGTATGTTGGTATATCCGACGTTATAAACTGATAAAAACGGTTGCGGTATCACACTATGACACGACAGGACAAGCACAAAACACTTTTTAAAATCATTACAAACAGTTTTTTGTTGCGCCTTCGCTTAGGTATCCTTTGGTGAATGGGACGCTCCCTTACACCGCCCGCTTTATCAAGTGATATATATGATTGTGGAAACATATCCAGATGGGAGGTACTGAACCATTACAGAAACATTCTTCACCCAGTTTTTCGGTTATTTCCAAAAAGGTGTCTTGGCGATGGGATGTATACATGTATAATGAATAAACAAAGGGAGACAAATTTGCTTGTCTCCACAGGGATTTGAACACCACACTACTACGCTCTACCGACTGAGCTACGGGTATACAAGGCAGAGTCCCGAATTCTAACCCTTACCCTGTGTTCGTATCAAATCCTCTTAAGACCCCTCGTCCACACCTGTGGACAAACACTTATTTGTTTTAAAGAATTGTAATACAATGTCCAGTTGTTCATTATGGGGTCGAAAATTGACATTCTAACCCAGTGTCAATCTCTGTGGACAAATATCCGAACTCACAAGATAGCCCCATAATAGCTCCCATATTAAATAGCTCTAATAGCTAACAAAGAACATTACCTTGGGTCTTAAGAGGATATATATCAATTTAAATCTTTGAAATGCCAATTTATAGACTGTTTTTTTCCTAACCAATGCCAAATATCTTGTTGGTTATATTTTGAACAATACTTCACAGACCATAGTTATGGTCATTAGCTTCTCATGTGTCTAAATGTTTCCCATTAACACAACTCGAGATTAAGGTTTATTAAGAGACTTGTCGCTGGTACTATCATCTAGAACATAAGATGATTCATCGATTTATATTAGTCTACATCAGTGTGCCAGTGTGATTGCTTTTAAGAAATATAAATTAATTTTGAGTAAATGAATAGAGAGAAATTAAATATATACTGAAATTTCCCTTGTATGATAACAAGGCATGTGTTTGCGGGTATACGGTTAAGGCACTCAACTCGCCATAAGAATGTACTCTACAAATAGACTTCCAAACGCCTGTAAACACATAACAGAAATACCAATGAAAGCCGCTTTGGTCAGAGCTTGTTTGCATCAAGTTCCGACGAAAGCTTGAGTATCGTATATTCTCCCTTGGTAGATAAAATCAGCATCGTCTCCTTGACTGCAAATATCCTCAAATATAACATGAAATGGGCGAATTGATCCCTTGCTTTTGACATGAATACAGCAGGTTTTAAACAGAGACTTCTGATTTTACCCGAGTGCTAAGAGAGTTCTGTGTGCCACGGCCATCTTTTAATACATGTAGGTTAGCACTTCTGTTTTAAACAGAAACTCGACAATCTGCTGGTTGTCAGTACTGCTAAAATAAAGACAATGACGTATTTGCAGAGCATCATAAATTACATAATAAAAACTAAACTCTCAATCAATGGCGCATCATTGACAGCTTAATCAAAACTGGGTGCTGCAATAGTCCCTCTATATTACAGTTGCATTTTACCGACATCAACCCCTCATGCAATTACATGTAGTACTAAGACACACTCAGCAGTCGCTTGTGCGACATCTACACAATATCCATATTAGAGCGACACAGACTTAACAGTGACTTTATACCACCACAAACCCAAGTCACATTATACTCACATGAAAACAATTGTCACATTATAGGAAGACGGGCGTATGAGCCACATACTACCAACGCAAACACAACTGTACGGCCACTTTATATAGACACAAACACAACAGTAACATTACACCGATATACATGCGCAAAAATTTCAACAGCCACACTTGTAACTTTACCGAATCCTTTCCAAACGGCACTTGGCTGGTTAAACGGACAGACACACCTGTAATGTAAAATGTATAGTTTTATTATGCATCCCAAAATTATATTCAGAAATTTTATTTGTAATTGTAAATGCTTAAAGCGACGGCGGTATTCAAATACCAGATCAGCGATAAAGGGATCACGATCTTTTACGTTTTACAAGTCTAATCATTTCCGTCATATGAAAGTCACCAACATGACACACTTTCAGTGGGCTAATTTTTTTTTTATGTGAAAAAGGGTAAGATGGGGGTCTGGTGTTTCGTCCATAGCTTACGTACGTTCCTTTGATCTTTAATGTGTTACAGTGTAAACAACACTCTATAAGAGACCTTGGATGCATTAACGAATTATATGAAAAATACCATTAGCTTTTATGTGTTTATTCTTAACCCGGATTTTTTTTTTTTTTTTTTTGCCACAGGGCACATATACTGGTTTAGTAGAGCCAGCCTGTTATGCTCAGCTGCCGGACCGGTTCAATCACAGAGTATGTAGATCACAACATGTTCTCGACGAACTATTTGGCATATCATGTATACCCCCGGTATACCATTGCATATTGACTCAATAATTGCTCTGGCGATTCATTGCTAGTGTTATACGAAATATTTATGAGAGGCATGAAAAGGTAGCGATGAGCTGGCTACAGCAATTTATTGTAACAGGTTTCAGGAAAAAGAGTCGAATTTATAGTATCAAAATATAAGATATAAGAAGATCTTATATATAAGAAGACAATATGATAAAGTAACATGCCATTGTAACTCGTAATTATGTTCGTTTTGTAAACATTGGACACATTAACATGCTGGTGTACTGCCGTGTTTACTTCTTAGACTTATTATTAGAAATATTTACGAGAAGCATGCAAAATTAGCTATGAGCTGTCTACAGCAACTAACTGTACCAGAAGACACCCACTGATCAGAGGTATGTGACAAGATAAGGGTTGAATTTATAGTTCTCTAATATAAGACATTGTATTAAAGCCGGACAATATGCCATTGTAACACGTAGTTTTTTTTCGTTTTGTATTCTAGAAAACATTGCACAAATTAACACGTTGGGGTGTTTACTTCTTAAGACAGTTTCTGTCTGTTTCTTTGTATATAAAACAAAAAACTGAAGAGAATTGGATACCTCTACAAATGACAAAACGGGTGAATATTTTGATATAAATCACTGTATACACTATCCCAGAAGCTGTGACTTGCCTAAGCAATCGCACACAAACTCCTAGAAAAACATTCCGTGCTGTAGTTGAATTTATCCTTTGGACTAGATTATTCCAGTTTTAAATGTCGATTTGGAAAACGACGTGTTCAATAAAATACGCATTATTTACGACGTTCGGGTAAGGTGTGATCATCAACATTTGTATCTTGAAATGGGGCTGTCAGTCTTTTTTGTCTAACTTGATAAACAATGAAATAAGTACTCTAGGCTTTATGCTGTCATTCAATTTGGATCAAACGGTTCCGAAACATAATATAAGCATCTTACGTTAAAAAGGGTTTAAACAATGTTCGTTCGATTCCCGAAAAATATATATAGAGTATATATAGTTAGGACTGTTTATACGCAGTATATTAACACACGTTTTAAACCTTGAGTAAACATATATATATATCTAATGACGTACAATTTTGAAATTTCTCTTGGACTTTTTGTAAAAACAGTCGAATTCGCTATACGATAATTTTTGTCATGATCAATTTTAATGCGACGCTTCACTCTTAGTTTTGTTTGTTTGTTTGGTGTTTAACGTTGTACTCAAGGGTATTTCACTTATATGACGACGGACAAAAATACAGAAGGTCACAAACAATTTTGTTTCCCGTTACCCTTTAGTTCTGAGAACACCAGGGCAACAGAAGGCAACCTCTTTGCGCGCCTTTTACGATCCACCGAGGAAGCCCAGGTAGTATTCTGCAGGGCCATGGCTCACCCGCTCCCTCACGAGGCCTACACTCTTAGAAATAATGGTTCTTAGAAGGTTCCGTAGAAAGGAGGATGGTTCTATAAGGAACCATCACGACAAAGACTGATCTTTGATATTAAGAATAGGAACAATTAGATGGAACTGTTATTGTGATGGGTCCATACAGAACCAAAAGGGTTATACCAAACAAATGACTGAAGAACCTTAAATGGTTCCACGACGTTAAACACCAATCAAACAAACAAACAAATTAAACGGTTCCATTATAGATTCATACTTTTTAAAGATTGTATGGTGTGGATTCCGCGCACTATATTCAGAACAAGAAGTCGTAATCTAAGTAGAACAACGTACACCAAAGAAGCTCTCGATGATGCTATTGTTAACAAGGAAATCATAAATACATTGATAAGAAAATGGACAATTTTGAAGCAAATATACCCGGTTATCAATTCAATTGAGAGAGTCGATTGAAAACATAATATACATAGGTGGGTTTACAATTTGGTTTAGGTTTACCGTTAAAGTCTATGTGTTAAACTTTTGCGTTATAACCCGATCAAGTAGCGTGGACTAAGTGTGTTGAATCGAGCGAAATTCTCATTTAATTTTTTTTTAAAACTGCATTGCCACAAATACGACTTTAAAACAAAAGTTAAATAAAGATCTCCCATGTTACAGTGTTAAACGAGTATATACGTGAGAAGGCAAAAACAAAAAAGGAAAGATAAACGAAAATTGATCCAAGGACGGATTAATTAAACGGTAGTTTACTTGACGTGTATTGGAAATGGGACCTTTGCTTTTTTAAGGCATTTTTTTTAGTTACATTCACTAAACAGGTTAAAGGCCAGGTTTTTTTTTGTTGTTTTTGTTTAAATGCTGGTGGGATATAATAGACCTTCCAGTAGTTTTTATAAGCAACAAATAAGTACCACGTGATGGCCGTGTAGTCATGCTCACAATAGACATCTAACTGATTTTCGATAGCAAACCTATATTTTTAAGCATGTATGGTAGCCCTTCCATCAACTTGCCACAGTATTCATTTGAAGTGGTTCATCAAAATAGCGTGAGTTGTATCAAATCTGTGTGACCTCCTAACCTTCAAACTGTGATTTATTACGGCATACCAGCCATCAATATTGGCAACGTTATGAACAATGCTGTATCTAATAGACGGTCTGATTAAACGATTCTTACACTTCATAACAATGGATTACACGAAGGACGAATATGGGTCTCTAATCTTTATAAATGACAACATATGACTTCATTCACCCGACCCATTAATAATCTCCTCCTTCGTGTCCTTCGAGCTATTGTAATTTAGAGAGGAGATGGATTTTACAATAACTCTGCATAGTTATGATTAATTGATTGATTGATTGATTGATTGATTTGTGATTTACTCCGTGCTTAAAGGGTATTTCAGCGGCGTATTCCAACAATTGACACTAGTACAACCAAGAATGGCAGAAAGTTAATTTTCCTCCAGTGTTAAGTAAAGACAGCATTGCTACTGTTAAAACAAACAGCTTTTAACCAGAGAGCTGCATAGTGAGGAAGATGTTACTTAGTATAACCCTTGATCCATTCGTTGGCTGAACCCACAAACCCATTAAGCCGCACTCTGCTGCTGCAACATCACAGTGTTTAGGGGCTAGGAGGGAACTTCATGTTGACCTGGTGCTTACAGAGCTTTGGGGCACCATGAAGTCGATCTCGTCGTGATGGTTTTGTACAATTTCCTTTTTATTTCACTTATATATTACGATGGACTCACGTCCCGTGAGGAAGCGGGTGGGCCATGGCCCTGCAGAATACTCCCTCGGCTTCGTTGGTCGACCGTAAGAGGCGAGAAAAGAGGTTGCTTTCTATTGTCCTGGTGTTCGCAGGGCTAAAAGGTAACGGGAAGCAGATTTGTTTGTGATGCTCTGTATTTGTGTCCGTCATCATATAAGTGAAATACCCTTGAGTACGATGTTATACCCCACTCAAACAAAGAGTGAATCAATATAACTATTGACCATGTGAATATAAATAAATATATATATTTTATTTTTTATTTTCGATATGTGATATTTCCGGTATTATTTTGCCTTGAACTGGAAATATGATTTCAATATGGCAAATGAATTCAGTTTACCTCATACATATTGAGTACATGTTACAATGCATATTTACGGTTTTCTTCAACGTTAGTTTTTGTCACCCACTACAACAGTAGAAGGGACTTAGAAATGCTACTGTCTGTCAGTCTGTCCTTCCATCACTTCTGTTTGTGAACATGCGATATTTAGAACCAATGCACTGATTTACTTCAAATTTGGAAAATAGTTTCCTCCTATTAGACAATGGAAAGGACTGCTTATAACAACATATCCATGTATTGACTTTGTACTTGAAAAAAAAAAATTGCAGCAAGTAATGGTCATGAACTTCTGGTCCGACAGACCAAAAAACTCTACCCATGCCTGTGTGTTTTGTGAACACAGAATGCCAAAAAAAAAATATTCACAGATAAATCTCATACTTAAATTGTTGGTTGCCCTAACACACAACACCAAAGCTGGTGTTTCGCATATGCATGGTATTAGCCACAAATCATGAAGAGAGTGTCTCAAATCCCCATTTTTAAAGAAACAGGGTATCTCATTTTACTGTTTTCCTATCTTTTCTATGTTAAATTTGACTGAAACAGGGTGTATCAAATGCCTTTGTGGGTGTCTCAAAGTCTCTGGCTAACACTATGCGCATATGACTAAATTTTCTATGCAAATATGCTTGCCATTTTTGTAATTCTTTAAGCAAATAAATATCTGGAAAACAACTTCCCTACTTTGACTTCATGGTAAATAGCCCAATCCAACTACTAACACACTGACAGTCAGGATTGCTTTCTACTAAATTGAGCAAATCAATATAGTGATAATTATCACCATGGCCTTCACTCTTTGAAGGAAAAAAGTGTTCCAAAACCTAATTAGGCAAAGCTGATTTAGTCCCAGATTGGGAGTGTATTGTTTTAGTTTGAGTTATGAGCAGAAAAGCTCTTGTGTTTGCTACTCTTAGTGCTTGTTTAAAATAAGTAGCATTTTCAGCTGTTAAATGTGGCTTTAAATTATCGCACAAAACCGACCTGTATGAATCCCTAAAGCATATAAAATTGATCTCGACCACTAATTTTCAGGTTAGAAATTTCTCACCAGATTCTACATAGTAGATAAAAAATCTTAAACATCATGTACTATACTGTCTAAAGGTTTAAATTTTATGTGATAAATTCAGCTTTTTGTGGTTCGAATTCGATATTGGAGTGGGTTTTATTAAAAGTTAAAAGAAAATTTGTTTTCTAAAAAATTTCTCACCAGACGTGGATTTCATGCAACCATGGGTTGCATGGTCGTCCAGGAGTGCCCTGAAGTACTGTACACTTTAAAACAAACCATGCTTCCATCCAAGTCTATGCTGAGCACTCCAGCTAAATGATAAATCCATGATGTTAGGAAGGGTAATAATGAAGGGAATCATGCTAAAAAGTGATTTTTCGCAAATCGCATTAATTCTAGCCCACGGTCATGGTTTATTGGTTAGCATGTTTGTCAACCGTATGTATATAAGTGTCAGAGTCACATGATGCAGGGTTTACAAGGTATTTCCTTGGTTTTCCACCCTATTTAAGCAAGGAACAATGTGAAATGGAAAATCTGTTGTCTTATATGTGAAATACCATTGCATACAACTATGAACCTCAATCAAATAAACAAGATTCTATTCCACAAATCCTGTATAATCTTTTGGATGGTTTCTGCTTTCATATGAATTGGCTCAAGAGATCTTACATTCAATTGTCTCTTTGTGAACAATAAGTGGAATTGTATATGTATGAAGTTGAAGTAAACGGCATGATGGAGATCCTTCATCCAGGGTTGAGTACAGTACAAATCAATGAAGGCTTGGTATTTTAGCCGTAATTTCCGGGACTGCATTATTGTATTTTTTGCTTTCTTTCTGGGTTTCAGTTGGGGTTGAGAGTGGCAAGAGTATCCTTGATTGGGTGAGGACATGATCAATCAGATGAGTCCACCCAAACAAACAACATCATCAACAGGGCTACTGTAACACAGAGCCCTTCACTACAAACCAGAAGCACAGGTAAGAAAATATGATATAGTTAACTTGTCATTATAAATTTTTGACTCAGTAAAAATATAGCTTTAAAGTTTGAAGTTGAGTAAACATCACTATCAGCTGTGGCACTGGGATGAAAATTCACACTGATTCCCAGGTCTGAGACCACTTAAAAGAGTTATGGACCAGTCATCTACACCTGCTACTGGCTCAGCAACCACAGAGGTTGTTTTTACGAGGTTTTCCATCATATTTAAGCAAGGAACTGTATGATATGGATACTCAGTCATACTCAGTGAACAACCTTAAAGGTATGATTTTAAACCTCAATCAATGAAACAAACTTTGATGGTGTGATTTTGTTGTACAAAAGGTATAGGCATATAACTCCCTACATATTTTAAAAATTAATGAAAAAACTACAAAAATATTGTTCGATTTGGTGAGACTTGTGAATTCACTTTAAATAGAGAAACTGAAAAACAAAAATGGAGAATATATATATATTATACAAAAAAAATAGTATTTTTGCTTCTATGAAAAAATGGATATGGATAGTTTGCTTGAACCGTAGCCAGGGGCTTAGCCAGAAATCAGAAGTAGGGAAAATGGTAATTTTGCTTCACTTTTCATATAACTGGGTGTCCAATTTTGACAGTGTCCTATCTCCTGTATGTTAAAGTTTCTTAAAAACAGGGTGGCCAAATGAGGCAATTGGACGGGTGTCTGCCTAATCCCCTGATCGTAGCAATGTTGTCTTAATTTAGCACAGGAGGAAGATTAACTTTCCTAACAGTTTCAAAATACCTCACATTTGATGATTGTGGTTGTGTCAATTATTTCTGCAATACACTGCCGTCATATTCGTGAAATACCCTTAAGCACAGTACGAGAGTCTCCAGAGTGTACATCCGTAACACAAGCAAGATATTTTTGCCTTTTTTTTTTCAGATGTAAGATACAATAGTCCTGTTAGTCCTTGAAAATGCGCTGCATAAAATTGATAATATAATGATAAAAAATATAAAGCTGTCAAAATATGTGTTATATTTTCATTAGCGCAACAATGTTTTGTGAAATCACATCTAACAACATGTGGTAGATTGTCATGTCAGAAATAGCAGTTAAAGTTTAAATAAATAACACCTGTTAATTTACCTTTTTATTAAGAAGCTATAAAATTGCATCTTTGTTCAGCAACTATGATTTTATGTCTTGTTTTTGTTCTGCTTTAATCTCGATTTTTATAAAGATATTTCTGCCCTGGATATGTATTAGGGCTGTCACGATTCGACCTTTCTTCGGTTCGGTTCGGTTCTCGGTTATTTTTTTCGGTTCTCGATTCATTGGTTCGGTTCAGTGGTCCATAGTAGCAGTCTATAGATATGCGTCAGTTGGCCTATACATCATATGTGATATTAGACCGAAGGGTGTTGTGTCAGTGATTGGTGGCAATACCTGGTACTAAACTAGTCAAAATACAGCTTCCCAATGCTTCAACTGTTCTTTCAACTAACCAAAATTTGAGCAAAAAGAAGTAAACGTTTTTTAAATTGTTTTTCCTCTGTAACTGCGCTGCCATCCGTCATTCAAAAAAAACACTAAAAGCCTTGTTTACCAAATTCAAATCTACGCATATGGGTTGTATAAATAGAAGCCACGCATTAATTTTATAACACCCTTTCTGCGGAGAACGCCACAGCTGAGCTCGCGGGAAGAGTTTCGAGTTTTAAGATTTCTTGAAACCCAGTTTTTCTGATATAAAATAAAAGACACTGTGACATTGAGAAAAAACGGCATGAATATAATTTTTATTCAAGTAAATAATGTGAAACTTCCGCATATTTGTAAGATATGTGTTTTGGTCTGGCAATCTCCATGTTATATGTATTTTCGTGTAATATCTGGCAGTGTATGTATAATGGAGAACAAGTCTTCAAGTTCCCGAAGCCTGGAGAATGCATGGCAACAGCCAGCGAATCATATCCACAAGGAGTACAACAACAGCGAAGCGATAGGAATTGACAGTACTTATTGATGAATAGACAAGAATAAACAATACTGGAAC
>JARFOD010049145.1:0-10000 GCA_031763545.1 Mopalia muscosa
TCGGGCCAATCTGACCACCTGTCTAGGAGAATATTGAGCCAAAGTGAAGTGTTGGAGCAACCTGGCTATGTGGCACCCTTTTGCCAGCCAAATTACCCCTCAGTCACCAGGATCTCATTCTCCTCCGACGCAGGACGCAACCCACGGCCAACAGGCTGCCTCTTTCTCTCTCGCCTTTTACGATCAACCGATGAAGCCGGGGGAGTATTCTGCAGAGCATGCTGGTGTTTAACGGCCAATCCGCTCCTCCACGGGGACAGTGACGAAGAACACATAGAAATGTTTATTTCGTTTTGATAGTGTCACAAATTTCGTTACCTTGGTCAAACACTTTTTCATTTTAAAATAGTCATGCTGCTTATCTGGACAACGATTGCTTTTTTTAAAGATCGACTTTCAAATTTCGACCTCATCAACGTTCTTGCTCAGAATATATTTTCAAAATCAGCCTAGATTGCCGATCTGTTTCTTCATTCTCTGAGCTTCCGCGGCCTATGCGACCCCTGTTACCTCGCCCTTTTCTGAGGTATTGATGTATTACATTTTAAATAGCTCTTGCATAAATATATTTTTAACTTTTAGACTTTTTGTCAAAATACAAGTCAATGTATCGTTCCTTTGTCCAAGATTCCGTACCGATGCTCTCTTCAATAGTTTTTAAGGTCTTGCTGGGCCCCTTAGTAGATTTTCAGAACATCTTTTGTATTTAGTCTCTTATGCAGAATATATGGTATAATTGTATACCATATATATTTTTGGAAAGCTTGAATATGCAGGATTACATATTTGTGAATGTAGTGAAAATATTGCAAAATGAGTAATGTAAACAGAAAAAATAGACTGCATTTTTCAAGGTTTTTTTCCGAAATGTAATAAAGATATACGACTCAATAGATTAGTTGACCTATAGCAGAATAGTCCTTGAACTAGTAAACGGTGCCTCATTTTTCTAAAAAAATTCTAACATTTTGATAAAATCGATCACAGTGGATTTCTTTGTCTATCCTACCTGGGGAAATCTTATAAAAATCTAAAATACATCTTTCAGAAAACATTAAACAAATTTAAGGATGAACTTAAAACAACGAGGCCCCCTTTCCTAGATCGCATTGTGCTCTTTACAATGGTACACATTTGTACTTTCTAACATGAATAATTTTTTAGAAATACGCCATGCAAAATGTAAGATCTGCTTAAAACTAAAGTGTCAGAAATAGGCAATGAAAGTTTAGCCACTTGGATATGATCCAGGGAAAAGTACATTATAGGCTCAAATTTAATTAGAAAAATAGACTTACGAATGAATTTTCCTCAACATATAGTTTTTATCCAATTGATCCCAAAAATGTGGTCAATTTTGAGCCCAAGGGGTCCAGCAAGGCCTGAAATGGCAAGTATTTACAAAGTTTTCGAAAAACTTCAAAACCTCAAAAATCGAAGACATTTGTACTAATGTAGAACCCATGCTCATCCTTGTCCCATTATAGTGACCGATGTGACCCTAAAAGTTTTAGGCTACAAAATATTTGTGTAAGACAAGTGGCTATTGTCTTCTTTTTTTATTCTTTAAAAGCTGTGCCAATTAAGATCGATCATAATCGATTAATCAAAATGACATAAAAAAAATCATAGCCAAAATTAGCTGAGATTGCCTCTACGGGTTTATTCATTTACGGAGCTTCCGAGGCATAGGCATCCGCTGAGCCCTCGCCCTTTTATTAGATTGTGATGTTTTTAGTTTTTAGACTTGACAGTTTTGCCAACTATAAGCCAGTAATGGGCTCATTTCTCCAATATTTCATAGCAATGTTCTCTTCAATAGAGTTGTATTGTAAGATTGACTGCAAAATACTTATGTTAGACTTGCCCTCGTTTTTTTCTCTTTAAAAACTGTACAGTATCAATTGAGATCGATCATAATCAAATAATGAAAATCGCAGAAAAAATGTCATTGCCCAAATAACCTGAGATTGCCTCTACGGGTTTCCTATTGAGCTGAGATATATGTGATAGTTTGTGGTGTCTTTGGTTTACGTGATGTGATTGTCCTGTCTTTGAATGCGAGTGGCATTAAGTGTGATTTTTCTCCACCCATTTGGCTAGCACGTCCTATCAGAGTACGTTGTGAAACCTCAATTATAAAAAAAACACTTACTACAACAACCTTCGATCTAATGTAGCCGGAGCAAATATAATGTATAGGAGCAACGGACTGCAGTAATTATACTAGAATTAATTTCCCATTTTAACAACAAGCGTTCGAGGAGCTGTCAGGCCGCTGCCAAATATATCATATTATTTTACCAAAATTTTTTTTCGGAAGTTTCAGACCAAAAGAAACCACTCTAATTTGATCAGAGATTCTTGACCCAAAGAACGCTTTCTTTGTGAGTTTTGTTATTTCATTGAAACATCATCTTATTTTAAGAGTTTGTAAATGTATTTAGCCCTGGGCAAGATGTTCAGATATATCTTTGGGTTTGCCTGGTGCTCCGAGTGCCAAGGGGCAACACGAAGTCGATCTGTTTGTGTTGTCTGTGTATTGTCTTGTGATTGTCCTCGTTTGTCGTTCTTTGCTGTCATTGACCTAGAGGGTGGTTACCCATCGGAAAGACACACTGTCATGTGGGTGCAATAACCACAATCACAAAATATCAAAGTTACTGATTTACCAAATTATAAGCGGCTCCGTTTTGTGTAATAACATTCGGTATTGATATGCAGTCATTATCCTGAAAATTAAAGCTGCTGGCGATTCGGTACCTTACTCTGAGGGTCGTAGGTTCGATTCCCGGACGGGTTTCAACCTACGAAATTATCTGAACAGGTACATGTTCTAACTAAAAAAGTGTTATCCCAAAATAACGAAAATACTATTAAAGCAAAGTGTCTAAATTATTAGACCTTTAAATAATCATTATTACGAAAATGTTATTGGTAATACAGCGCACATTGATAAAGGGTATTTATGATATAAGACTTATTACATTGTATGGGCATTGCTTACAGAATGGTGCGTGGATATCTTGCGTTAGAAACAGGCCGTGGTGCCATAGGTAGGTTTACTCGCCGCTGGGGTTATGTTTGGATTTTTACGAACTTAACATATTATTAGGGTTCTTTGTTCGAAATCAATTGCTTGTGTATAATTATTTGTTTTCAAGTACCGTGCGTAACGTCATATGTTTCATATGTCGGCCGTTGAAACAGAATTGGTGAAGGAAACACAAAATTCCGTCATGAAAGATAGGACGTCATTTTTTAATTCAGTGTTAGGGTTTGTGTGACATGTCAGAAAACCACACTCGATGTCAATTTAGCAACAATTGATTACAAGATATGAGACATGCTGACAAGCTCAAAATATAAAACAAGCTGTGCGAAGTCACAGTGAAAAACACAACAATCCCCTAGCTTGGTGTTTCCGCTTAGTCATGAATTCTCGGGTTAGAGGAATTAAGTTTCACCCAACCTCCCGCCAGGAAATATTTCTAAAATTTGGTTCACCTACCTTATATGATGACAAACTACATCTCATATGGCCCTTCACTGTGGTCTCTGGTTGTCTAACCAACAGGTCTAAAGCGATGTTCGCTCAGTTACTACAGTGAGACAAACCTGAGCATCGCTTTCTTCTGTCCACAAAAATCAATAAATTATATTTGTTACAGTTTCCTAAAACAACTGTCTTTGTCGCCTTGATTGAAGGAGGGCACCGTGTGAATGGACAGCTCGCTATATCACCATGGCAACCACTAACAGCGAGAGATGACGAAGGTATTCTGTTTTCAAAGTAGCATATAAGCATACAGACATCGATAGACAACTAATGTACAATTGACCTGTATCTATGAAGTACCATCCGCGCCATAAACATATAAGGAATTATACATTACGTTAATACTTGTCAGACGCCTGACGCGAAATCATATTAATAAGAGTGTTTCGATCTGTTGCTGATATCAGGAACAAAACGGTATTTTTTTTTTTTTTTTTTTTTAATATTGTGCAAGCGGTTGGGTGGGAGCTTAAGTTGCCCTGGTGCACAAGGAGGTAAGAGCCATTAGAAAGCCATCTGTTTTTGCTATGTCTTTAAATTGCGTCTTCTGATTGACCTCTCTTGTCTTTGTTGACAGTGGCGTCAGAGGTAGTTTTATTCACCCGTTGATCTGGCACGCTTCCATTCGAGTGAAATGAGCTTGAGTATGACGTTAAAACCCAAGAAACAGACTTTAAATTCGTGTATAATAGAATAGGATTTAATTAACATTTCTGCTTTTTTCTGAAACATCACATACAATAAAACATATTTCTAAGCGATATTTCCATTAGCAAAGCCATATTACAATGAATATGAATACCATCCCCGCAATTGCCGAATCCACATCATGTGACTCAGAGATAGAACTCTTTGTCGACAGACGGACTCGATCCCATCAACGGCAAATCGAAGTATAGGATAAGTAGGCGCACATACTCTGACACAAAAGAAACGCATAGGAGAAATATTAATAGAGTTATCGCTTAAATACAAAGCAGGATAATTCAGTAATAATGGGAGTAGCACAGTTAAAGTTGGTACCATTATATGTGGTAATGTTCTCGCTATGAACCGACGGCATCGGAGGCGTATTCGCCACCGAAAAGCGCCCAGCGAGCTTTCTGAAGGCAATACCCTATAGGTGGCCATCGTGAGCTGTAGTCACTATACGTGATACCTTCTTGGAATAGACTGAATGAGGCTTTGAATGCGGGCACGTTGAATCCTAACCCATTTTCCATGCAGTACATGGGGCAGTTGCAGAAGCGTCTGAGGCGCTGGGTTATGCGGGTATTAATGTCTGTCCAGTTCGTCCCAAAGATGCTCAATAGTCGATCATGATGCCTGTGGAGGAGATGGCTCCCAACATCATGACACTGCCTCCTCCGAATCTGTCAACTAAGCCGACGCAGTTGTTGGCAAAATGTTTATTGCGGAGCCTGTATTATAAGTGTTGTCATCCATACTGTCTGTGTAAAAGGAAACCGAACTCGTTACTGAACCATAATCGCCGCCAGTTTCTCAAGTTCCAGTCCTGTACATTCATGCACCAGCGAACGCATAAACGTACGTCGGTGTTGGCGTTGCAGAACGGGGCCAGCGTGTGGTCTCCTAACCAGCTTCCGAATGGTTCGTGCAGACAGCCGCTTAAAGCTGTTATTCGTTGCTGTGGTAGATTGGTGACGCAAGTGATGTAGCCATCGTGTGCTGCAGTTATTATGAGAGGTCACCCATTACGGTCGTTCTGCAGATTGGAATGGCTTAATCCTGTTCCAAAGACGTGTAATTGTGCTCTATCTGGCGCTCATGTGCCGTGCTACTTCCGACTGCGATTCCCTAACTAGAGGCGGCCAATCGCAATATTTCGATTAGCAAGGTTAAGTCTCGGTAAGTTGTAACTCGTCTACAGTGAAATGAGAAGTGCAAATCATTGCTAGAATTGAAGCTTTAAATACCCATCATCACACAAGTATTTCCTCGAGTTTCATTTGCATTCATAAAAATCTAAATATTTTAGGTCGCTGAACACAAATCTTCCGCAGAAACGCGCCACAACTTGTGATGTTTTTTTATCAGTGTAGTTGGCCACGTTGTCCCATTCCAGAAGCATTGAGAAACATAATCATCCATGGTCATTGTCTCCAAAAAACGATTTTTGTTTTTAAATTCAACACTTTCTTGTGACATTTCACCTATGCGTTTCTTTTTTGACAGAGTATATATGTACAACCTGGTCAAATTAACACTTGCTACATATTAAGCACATTAGTGAATAAATGTTGACAAAATTATTGTATCCTATTTGCTTATCCCTCATTGGCTTAAATTTATCACATGGAAAAAATGACTGCTGTCTCACTTATCGTTGCTCCTTGTTTTAGCTATATGTCCGTATCAAAGACAACCGTAAGGAAACAGGTCAAGGAAATACGTTTTAACAACCGGAAAGAAATGTTTTCGATTTGAAGACAGGACTTTTTGATGATATGACAAGTCGGGTTTGTGTAATAAGAGTATTTAGGATTGTTCAGTGAACTAGACGTTGTTATATGCGTGAAAAGTGGGCATCTGAACGCGATATCGTGACATTAAAGGTTTAGTAAGTTTGCAGAGGAGTAATTTGGCTTTTTGGTTTCAGAATTTGTGCTATGACTAATTTTTCTAGAAAAAGTATTAAATTATCTTGTTGCTTTCGTACAAGTACTAGTCGATTTGTCGTAACAACCACAGTGTGAACATCCGTTCCCCGGAGTCTACTATCCCAGACTTTGCCATTATAGTACAAAAGAGATGCGAAACCATATTTCACAAAATCGAAAAATAACAAAACATCAAGCTAAGTAAAACTCATCTACGTTGTTTTTTACACCTCGGATGGCTTGTGATGGTGTCATTTTGTCAAAAGTTGGCCAACCCATGAATCTGCAGCTCCCCAACTGCTTATTATTTTTTGAACTGAGAAAGTCACCGGCTATAGAGCGCGGTCGAGGAAACTTCCATTCTAAGAGCCAGGCTTTGAAAACACAGGATTGCTTAAGACGCTACCTTTGTCCCAAGGAAATCGCCAGGACGTGGGAGATGCAACTAATACGCGAGTTTTCCAAACAGACTAAATGTCAAAGGCAGAGCAGAAACAATGACTGATACGCTGATGTTTTAATTTGTTTACAAAATGGAGTATTACTTCGTTATCAGTCTTACACACAGAACAAACTCAGATAACTAAAACCTGAGTAAATATAAGAAAACACCATACAAAGTTTGTAAATAAGTAGATTAAAGTGCTGTCAAGGCGTGGCAAATAGAGCGAAAGTCTTGTCAACCGCTCCTCAGCGCCGGTGACTTTCTAAGTTAAAAAAAGGGCCATGACATTAAAGTTTTCAAGACAGCAAGATAATCTAGGCTTAGTTTTACAAAATGACACCGTCAGTAGCTGTCGGATAAATCATCAGTGAATTCCCTGAGACGTTAATCCTGGTTGTTGACCAAATATAAAACCTAATACAGAAGGGACTATAGATGGCAACTTCTCGTTTGTTTTTGAGGGACGTTTTAAAGTCTTATCTGACATCTCCCATTCCGCAGACTCGAATCACCGATTTCATTTCGAACATGACAACAGCGAAATTAATGGAAGCCATACACAGGCGTCGACACAAAGCGCAATTAAACAGAGACCGATTTAATTAACATTACATGTTGATTATCTATACTAGTGACACCACTACATTTGAATATCTGAAGCACGTCAATTTGTTCCCCACTGTTAATCTCTATACACAAAATACACGAGTTCTTTTAACTGTGTTTAATGTAATGCTAAAATTTAAAGATCTTTCATTTTATTGTAATTTGTGTTATCGTCTGCATTGCTAGATCCTTCAGCTAAAGGAAAAGAAATGTCACATCAATTCTTCAGTTGTTCAAGCCGTATGCTGTACCTGGGATATAATATACATATATCACTATACTATATCCCAGGCTGTACATTGCAGTGTAAAGCTTGTCCTTACTCTGACGTCACCTACGATTTCGATTCTTAAATATGCATAATCGTCTCAGGCTTGTTTCAGGTCTCACGTATATACGGCCCACGCAAAGGCTATTTGGAGCGGTTGGGAATAACTTATTTTATCATTATCAGTTTTATGAAAGGATTCTAGGTTGTAAAAATGAATTTTGTTGACATAATTCCTTTAAAGACCACAAGTGAGTTTTGCTCAATCTGTTGAGTCTGTGAGAGTGTTAGTTATCACGATTTGTATTTTAAACATATAAAAGAGACAAAACTTATAAAAGTCGTTGTGTTTCAAGTTTTAGGGCACCAGCTTCTTGAAGAGAACGGTGTCAGAGAGACTTCTTGTAAAAAAAGTATCATGCAAATGTACTGGGAATTTTGTGTTCGCCAAAACTTTTTCAATATTATTTTTATATATAGTTCTTTCGGATGGCCTTATTACAGCATACGCTAAAAAGCTTTATATAAAAGATACGCTAAGAAAAATTTCCTAATAAATTAAGATAATATCCCCAGCATGACAGTTCGCTTTGGGCCAATTCTTTATCTGAACAGAACAATGATATATATTATCAACACGTCAGCTAACATTGAAATATTGATGCTTACATATACCTTATCAGACTTCAGCCTATAGCTAAGGTGCATAAATACACCCGCAAATTTCTGTTCTTATCTTCATTATTGGAATGATATTTTATAAGCAAAAACAACAAAAAAAAAAACGATTTTTAAAAAAATTGAAAACAATGTTATAAAGGTATATTTTTCCCAGATTAAGGGTCAGCCTGAGTAAAGACCAGATTCCAAAGGCTTTCCGAGTCTAGTTTGGAAAACTCACCAACCACAGATCAGCTTTAAAATCTGATACCAGGCATATAGATTTGATTTTTAGACTGGGAGCTACCTAGAATGATTGCTGTTACGCCGGATCGATGCCTGTAGTGCAGTGCTGTTGCTATACATTGCTTGCACAAAATGATGGGCATGTCGTTGATAACGGACATATTAACATGGCCTCAAGAAAATTCGATAGGTAAGACGTCGTAAAATATTGAGGTAACCCAAAATACGCGAAGCCCTTTCAACTTGTCACTAGAGAAATATAATGCATGGCACTGTCTTAAAACTATGTTATACCAAATACAAAAGACGCATTAGGAGACACAGACCTACAATAAACCGGAACCAAGGATGCCACCTACCGACTACCCACAAGAACATTTGATCTTACACCTCATTTAACCACAGTATTAGTGTACAGTTCAGCCAGTTGGGTTCCTCATCATGTGTTTTTGTATACTTGTTTTAATAGAGCTACATTGGCTTCAAAACCCTAACATCTTGCGTATACTGCAAAGCTTTTGGTTAAATGTTTTTTATAGGACACAACATGTTTACACTGGATCCAAGACCTTAAGATGTTGTACATACAACAAAGCTATTGGCTATATTTTTATCGTATCCTTGAAGAATAGCATAAATATTTGATTTGTCTGATTATCACTTAATATGCTTGATAAAGGTCTTAGGATCGCGTTAGAGCTGGGATATACCATATCCCAGGTTAGAGTAAACCTAGAAGTAGTAATCCATAACAATGTGTCTGTGTTTTATAACCTCCAGCTTCTAAATGCCACTTAAAGAAGTTAAAAGGCGCAGTTTAACAAAATATCCTGCCGATCTAGATATATAACAAAAATATTCGACAAGTTTCGGTTTCTTAGTTTATTTATTTTTTATTATTTTGTCCGAAAAAAGTAAAGTCATATTCCCCTACATAAAATTAAACAATAAAAGTCAGGAAAAAAGACAGAGAAATGGGGAGGCCTACAAACCATTACATGATTACGTAAAAGAGTATTAAAATATACAAGTACATTTTGTATTACATTTACCTGATACATCTTTGGACAAAAGAATAAAAAATAATTGAGCATATGGGAATTTGTCCCTTAAATAAACAAAAAATAGTGGATGATTACAATTTACAAGTAAAGGTACTTGGTAGCAGGTAAACAAAATACCGACATCTCAACTTAAAAATTTATTCAAACAAACCATTTTATGCATTTATGTATCCATGTATTAACAAGACGTTTTGCTCCTAAACTTAAAACTTGTTCATACATAAGTTAAGACACCTTGCGCAAAAATACCCCCTTAGAGCACAAACATTCTAACGGAACAGATGCCCTTGAGAAACGGATACTCGAAGAAAACATGCACCCTGGCGGACAGACAGCCACAGGAAACGGACACCCTAAACAGACCTGCCTAACCTAGAAGAAATTTATGTGTAAAAAATTGTATTTTTATGAGTATTTTCTTACAAGTTGGTGTTTTTTTGTGTTAAAGCATAGCTTTGTTTGTTTGTTTGATTGGGGTTTAACGTCGTACTCAAGGGTATTTCACTTATATGACGACGTGCCAGCCCAATG
>JARFOD010049255.1:0-23299 GCA_031763545.1 Mopalia muscosa
CCGGATTTTAACCATCTGTATTGAAACACATTGGCCTTCAGCCAATCAACTTAACATTGTCTGCTCTTATATGTTGTAAATCCTAAGCTATAATCGACTATATTCGTGAATAGAGTGACAAGGCATATATTACCAATCGTTCGATCATATTCAGATTTGGGGCGGCTCTTCAATCTGTAAATGAGGGGTGTTGGGATAGAGCTTTCTGTTACACTGGGGCTCACAATTTGTTTGTTTGTTTGTTTGATTGGTGTTAAACATCGTACTCAAGGGTATTTCACTTATACGACTACGGGTTGTCCACTCCACACTGTACACAGCCTTATTACGGTGGAAAACCTGGATAAAATCTGGTAAAAACCGCGATTGTCGGAGCCCACCATGTGACTCGTTCATATGTACCTGATGGTCGACAGGCGGACTCGATCCGGTGAACGATAATTCGAAGCAGGTTCAGTTTAAGAAGCGCACACGCTACCACTAAGCCACGACCGCGGGTCCCTGGTGCACCCATAGCTACGAGGCAACATGAAACTGATCTTAGTATATTACGTCCTGTGATTGTCCTATATTTGTCCTGTCTTGTGTTTCTTTCTTGACACAGGGCTGGCACGCTTTCATGTGAGTGAGATGTGGCATCCCAATCAAACAAACAAAACATCATTCTGCAAATCGATATTTCCGTTGACTTAATTACTAAATTCATGATATGTTCGTCCGCTGGTCCATCGTCCATCCATGCATCCGTTCGTTCATCCAACCATCATTGTAAAGTTATTTCTATATTGGCTTCAGTTACCTGGCAAAACAACGTTACGAACCCGAACGGCTTCAGCAGTTTGCCAAGAACAGTGGGTGACGCTTTAGCAGCAGGCTGGGTGCTGGATGCAAAATGTTCAGGTTTGTGCATAATAAGTTAATATATGAGTGTGACAATCTTTCCTATTCTTGCCAAATACCATACTAAACGGCGTCTAATGGCGTCAAATAAGCGTACCCTGAGGTTCAAGAAATGTCATTGGCACAGTCGTCCAATTAAAATATAATAGAGGTTGTTATAACCCAGTGTTAAAGTGGAGTGTAGCTCTCGATTTGTCATTCGACACAAATCAATCTATTCGTTAATTACTTTCAAAATGTGCTGATACAATCCCGTGGGATCAAGTTTATTCTGGATTATACTGAGTAGTTAATCAGATATAACTGAAGAAGCTGTGTGGATAATCTGTTTGATAATTGGCATTTCAATCGATTTTTGTAAACTGATCAAAAATATTTGTTAAAAATAATAATTTAACAAACCCATTCATCTTTAGGAATAACCAATTCCGTTGAAAGAAAAATGGGTTCTCCCTGGTTATTTCTTAATTTCCGCATAAAAGAAAATGGTAAACACCGTTGCTATTAACTCTGTACTGTGGCTTGGGTGTAAGAGGTCAAACCTTTTATAAATTATTTGTTTTCCAACAGACAACAAACCGTTCCTTGGGAACCGTTACGTTAAAGATGGCGACACTTCCGCTATGGTGCTTTTCGACAAAAATGGTTTTATCGCTGGTCTTCAGGCTGGGGTAAGTGATCTGATTTAAAACGAAGATGTCTAAAAATCAGTTTTGCTCTGACTAACATTTGCTTATTTTCATGAGAAGAATTATACGTCTCCAAATGAAATGAACTCCATTCTTCTGCGAGAAGCTATCATATCATAAATTTTTATTGGGATGAAGCTAATTGTGTATCTAGTTTGTGCAGTGTTTTTTCAATGATCCGCAAAATATGAATTTAAACTATTCTTAGAACAAAAGTGAACTATATAGTTTGCTGTCATAATTTATCGAAATTTTCGCTATGTGTAATGTTACAAAAAGAGAGAAAAAAACAACATTATTCTATCAGTTTCAACAGTTTGGCACCAGGCTCTGTGATTGGAACTGTATACAAAGGATATACTTTAGTTATTTTGTCTAGAACCTTTTATCTAACATTACTTCTTGGAAGTAACCTTCTGTTAGTTCTTTAAAAGTGTTTTAAACAATGCTTCATCAAGTCATCGGTCACTGTACATTGACACATCACCTTGGCATGACACTGTCCAATATATAATGTTCCACCAGTAGATATTTGTAACAATTATCCTTCTTTTTCAAAACTGTTTGAAGATTTAGTAAGGTCTGGTCAAAGTTATCGGTCACTGCATATTGACACATTACCTTGGCAAGACACTGTCCAATATATAACGTTCCACCAGTAGGTATTTGTAACAATTATCCTTCTTTTTGTCTTCAGATTCCTAACAATCTCCCCAACAATTACCCAACAGAGCGACAGAAACCCCCTTTGGTTGAATATAGGGATCAATATGTGCTAACAGCCTACTTCGTGGAGCCATGTAAGTTGTTTTTGTGTTTTTCTCTTCAACAGTTTGCAATGCATTGCAAGAATTAAAGAACCTCCGAGAAGTCAAAGTTAAGTGCGTCAAGTTCGGTCCTTAAAGTAGGCCGGCGGTTAAATTTAAAGCAGTTTTGACTTTCAAGCCATTGTGGTACGACGCAGGTCTCGTCACGATTGGGTTTTGAACAGCCCTAGCCTTGATACCGAGTCAAGAACCCAAGTCCCTCTTGGTTAACTATGACTGATGCAAGTTTAAACACAGTTGATAACCACTAAGTCAACCTATATTTGCTCCATTTCAATGAATACTGTCAATCTTTTTCTATTAATGTCTATTTGTACAAGTCATTATTTGGTGTATACGGCATAAAACTTCTGATTATTCTGTATGAAGGCAAATCAACTAATGTGTTTAAAAAAATATGACTTTTGCATTACTTATATTAAAATAATTTAAGATTTAAATTACTACACCAGCTTTTAACGAATGATATCAGCTTTACGATGTATTTTTGTTTATTAATGCTTTGTTTTTTTTCTTAGTGATACAGCAAACGATAAACATGCATTAATTTTACATCTTCCCATCGATACGAACGAAGAACGTGCACGTGTGCTAAATTGTTTAAGAAATAAACACAATACAATTTTTATAAAAGATGCAAACTAAATTTCATCAAAGATCCTTTACACAAATGAAGCAAATTCCATATGTTTCTAAGAGAATATTCAAACTGAAGTATTTAAAACGGCTTGCTGATTATTGAACGTGCCTTACAGTATCAACAAACCAACTGTCATGAAAGCTCAATTAACATTATCAGAAGTATATTAACTAGAAGTATTTTACTGCCATATAGTAATGTCCACGGCATTGTAGACCGACAAGAAACGGTGACGTCACATTTCAGACATGTGTCTATACCTGTGAGGAACTCTGGGTAATTTCATCTCCTGATCAGCCACTGTGTATAGCAATTGTTTTCGTTCGGACGACTGGCTTAATATTTGCCAATTTTGTTGACGTTTAGGCCTATATTTAACAGGCACATATTGCACTAGGTAAATGTGTTTCGTTTAATCAGAAACATTTTGATCGAGTCAAGCCAGAAGTTTCCCATAATGCATCAAATTTAAAGTTGCGTTCTTCTGCATTTTCATGTGTGCTACGTCACATGATACGCTATAACAGGGGACTCGGTCCCCAATGCCTGTTAGCTTTATATCTATATGGCAGCTACATACTTCTAGTTAATAGACTTCTGACATTATACAAATGCCTCCCTTTGAGAGTGGAACATTATACAAAACGTGTGTGGGTCAATTGTACCCTTGGTAAACATTAGCAAAATAGATTTACGTTGTACCTCTCTGTGAAACGGGACCGGCCTCTGCTTGACATGATATAGCCTAGTTAAACACGCCTAATGGGATTTCATCTCGTGATCTCGTCAATTTCTTTACCGTATTGGAATAGATTGTGAAATCCTATAAAGATGACCCTACTTTTTGACACAGTATTTAACGTGTAACGCAGTCTTACTTTTTAAATATCTTTAGTCGTTGTCCTGGTCAAAGATCGAATCTTAAAACGTGTCCATGTTTCCCAACACTGATAAACTCCCAGATTCCTGTTTCTTAATATATCTCAACGATTGTAGATTTATTTTAATATAAAACGTTTAATGTAACCTAAATAGCGAGAAAATACTCCTAGATTGAATAAATTACAACTCTATCAATATAATTTGTAGTGTTGGTGAGTGGTTAGCGTGGACGCCTCCTAATCAAGATTCACGAGACAGTCTCTCAACCATCAGGTACGCGGGGGCTCCGGCCATTGCAGGGATTGTTTTACTAGGTTTCTATTCAGTTTTCCACCATATATCAGCCAGGAATAATGTAAAATAGACAATCCGTCAAAAAACAAAATCTTTATTTGCTTGTAGCTCGAATTTGTTCTGATGGTCGCTCTGCTGAACAGTTTAATGAAGAGGGTACGGGAAGCGGAATTTGGTTTCAGAATAGTACAAACCCACTCAACAATTTGGTCAAAGCTCCTGCCTTAGAAAGTCTTGTTAGAGGGACATCGTGGACGAAAGGAAAGTGTTTCTATTCCATGGGTAAGATCTTATGGCTTTAGACAATAACAATTATTAACCGTCAGCTGCGAGCAAAAACTTCTACAAAGCTTCTGATTTAAGTTTACTACTTAGAGATTTGTTTGATAAGTTTGCAATGTCCCTTTAGTCGAATGACAACAATAGATCGCATTTGATAGAACGCTGTGGCACAGTCAAGCTATCTATACTATAATATTAGTACAAAGATAATCGTTTTATTGGCACAGGGAGGCTAATGGGTTTTATCAGATTAGCAAATTATCACATATTTTTACGGTTAAAATAAAACAACTACATCTCGAGTTGTCATTGATAAATTAAGCTGTTCTGAGTTGTTGTTACATTGGTAACAAATATAAATCTCGAGTTATTTTATAGGTAACTATATTATAAATCTCGAATATTATTATAGGTTATAGGTAACTATTATAAATCTGGAGTTGTTACATTGTTAACTAATATAAATGTGAGATGTTAAATGTGTCTTATATTAATCTCGAATCATTTTATAGGTAACTAATATCAGGGTCGAGTTGTTATAGGTAACTAATATAAATCTCGACTTGTTATAGTTAACTAATATAAATCTTGAATTGAAATAGGTAACTTATGAAGAACATTGCAAGCCAGCTAAGTTAACATTATAATGATGAACATCATCAGCTGTTGGGTCTAAAAGTTTTAAAATCCGTTTATCATGAGCCATGCTTTGGGCAAAGGCTATACAATGGAAAACTTGGCTAAAAAACTTAATACAATGGAAAACTTGGCTAAAAACTTAAACGAGAATTTGGAAACCAATCGTTAACATAAAGGATTACGTGTAATTAAAACTGGAATAGGAACGATCATAGTATACTTTTCTTCCTTTTACTCAAGTATAATTCTATGAATCTTTCAGGACTGCATTATTGGTACAACGTCACAAGAGATATGGACTGTCAAGATTTTCAACCGTTTTTTCTTCTATATAATCACGGTCATTTGGACGCATTTGGCTGGGTCCTGGCTGCCGATCTCCCATCGATCAGATATGAAAAACCATATCTGCAAGTTTTGGGTGTAAGTTATTACATACTTTTGGTTAATTGGCCCTTAAATGCTGCATATTTGATCGGCTACAAAATTGCTGGAACCGTCTTATCTGGATCAATAGTTATATTCGGACACACTGTATGCACCTTCCGACCAGGGTCAATATTTATGACTGAAGGACTACCCATATACTGCATGCACACACCTATCATTGTTAATATTTGACACACTGCTTGCACACTGATATCGGGGTCAATATTTATAACTGAAGGACTACCCTGGCACACTGCATGCACACTTCTAGCAGGGTCAATATCTATATCTGAAGGGTATCAGGGTCGATATTAATGCTTGAAGGACTACCCTGACACACTGCATGTACACACCTATCATGGTAAATATTTGACACACTGCGTGCTATCGGGGTCAATATTTACAACTGAAGGACTTCCCTGAAACACTGAATGCACACTTCTATCAGGATCAATATTTATAACTGAAGGACTACCCTGAAACACTGAATGCACACTTCTACCAGGGTCAATACTTATAACTGAAGGACTACCCTGAAACACTGAATGCACACTTCTACCAGGGTCAATATTTACAACTGAAGGACTACCATGAAACACTGAATGCACACTTCTACCAGGGTCAATACTTATAACTGAAGGACTACCCTGAAACACTAAATGCACACTTCTATCAGGGTCAATATTTACAACTGAAGGACTACCCTGAAACACTGAATGCACACTTCTATCAGGGTCAATACTTACAACTGAAGGACTACTCTGAGACACTGAATGCACACTTCTATCAGGGTCAATATTTATGACTGAAGGACGACCCTGCATGACACACGGCATTCACACACCTATCATGGTAAATATTTGACACACTGCCGGCACACTGTTATCGGGGTCAATATTTACAACTGAAGGACTACCCTGAGATACTGAATGCGCACTTCTATCAGGGTCAATATTTATGAATGAAGGACTACCCTGAAACACGGCATTCACACTCCTATCATGGTAAATATTTGAAACACTGAATGCCTACTTCTATCATGGTAAATATTTATGACTGAAGGGCTACCCTGACAAACTGCATGCACACACCTATCATGGTAAATATTTGACACACTGCGTGCACACTGTTATCGGGGTTAATATTTATAACTGAGGACTACCCTGAAACACTGAATGCACACTTCTGTCAGGGTCAATATTTATAACTGGAGGACTACCATGAAACACTGAATGCACACGTCTATCAAGGTCAATATTTTGACTGATGGACTACCCTGACACGCTGCATGCACACATCTATCATGGTTAATATTTGACACACTGCATGCACACTGATATCGGGGTCAATATTTATAACTGAAGAACTACCCTGAAACACTGAATGCACACTTCTATCAGGGTCAATATTTATGCTTGAAGGGCTACCATGAAACACTGAATGCACACTTCTATCAGGGTCAATATTTTTGACTGAAGGACTACCCTGACACACTGCATGCACACTTCTATCAGGGTCAATATTTATAACTGAGGACTACCCTGAAACACTGAATGCACACTTCTATCACGGTCAATATTTATAACAGAATGACTACCCTGAAACACTGAATGCACACTTATATCAAGGTCAATATTTTTGACTGAAGGACTACCCTGAAACACTGCATGCACACTTCTATCAGGGTCAATATTTATGCTTAAAGGGCTACCCCGACACACTTCATGTACACACCTATCATGGTAAATATTTGACACACTGAATGCACACTTCTATCAGGGTCAATATTTATAACTGAAGGACTACCCTGAAACACTGAATGCACACTTCTATATCAGGGTCAATATTTATAACTGAAGGACTACCCTGAAACACTGAATGCACACTTCTATCAAGGTCAATATTTTTGACTGAAGGACTACCCTGACAAACTGCATGCACACTCCGATCAGGGTCAATGTTTATTACTAGAAAACTACCCTGACACTGCATGATGAACGCTCCTATCGATCTAAAACGCTTGTTTTCTTTGTCGCTATTGAGATCTGACAAAAATTAATACCTTAGTTATAGTGCCTGGTTTCTTACATTTACGAATCAAAGAGCCGCTTTTCAAATCTGGTTTGTATATGGTGAAGATTTATGCCGTCGTTGGTCGAACTTGACTTTACCGACTGAATATTTTAGCATGACAAACGCACACAAAAAGGTATCATTCAAATGTAAACCTTGAGTGGAGTAGACATTGTCTCCTGTTTAACATGTGACTTACAGACAAATTTGGCTTGTTTTGGCCGAATAGGGGGTTTACAACGGCGCCATGTTATATGCGTTTTTAGCTCACAACTGAAATGATGACCCTAATTTAAATACGTAAGGTGTGTGCGTTAGATCTGAATAGCGACAACAAAGCACGGAAAGCGTTATAGATATAATTTTACTGTTGGACTATATCGCGGTCATATAAATTTAAAAAAAAAACAAAAAAACAAAAAAACATTTGTTTCAATCCTCGGTAAAAAGACAACAGAGAGGCTGACATGTTTGAATAAACATACAGTTTACTAACATTGGCTGGTTCAGGGCACTCCATAACCGTTGACCTTCTACATTGTACCGCAAACAAACTACAATCAACTAAGTACAGGTAGACTTCGTGTACATAACAGCAGAAGTTTATTAACTAAACTTCTGATAATAGTAATAGGAACAATTCCAAACTTTAAGGTCAATGCTTAACATGTATGTTAAGATCCATAAGGGCACTTCTCACATTCCGTTTATGTTAAGTCCTATATGGGCAGAAATCACTTTTTTTTTATAAATACTTTTTAATAAAAGTTTTCTATGGACAAAAATTAAACTGTTATTTAGAAAGTACATAACTGCCAGTAGCAACCCAAATGCAATTAATAGTGGGTGGTCATACGGAGAGTTCTGAAAGTTCTTGAGTTATATAGTTTTAAACTGACTCTGTGCTGCTGATAATTAACACAGCCGGTTATTTTCAGCCGTAACGTGAATGTTTGTCAATAGGGTTTGGTGGACTCTCACATACTATATAAATGCCGTTCATTATACTCCCACGCATTTGAACCGTATTTAACGTTACTTAAACATATTAGACCAAAGACTTACGATTATTATAACGACCACGGATAATGAGATAATGGGGTAAAAGTCTCTGTAAAGTAGACCACGGTTTATTTCCATACCTCTGTATTAAGTCAGAATGTTTATGAGTAATAAGTACTCTGGCTAAGGGCAGTTTAATCGAAGAGTAGCGATAGTGTCTTAGCACAAGAGGAATATTAACTTTCCAACATCATGTTTGTTCGCCGGTTTGTTTTATTGGTGTTTAACGTCATACTCATGGGTATTTCACTTATATGACGACGGATTGTCCACTTATCTCTGCACCTAGCCTGATTACGGTGGGAAACCGGGAGGAAACCGCCATTGCCGGAGCAACAACATATGACTCCCTCATATACCTGATGGTCGACAGGCAGACTCGATCCCGTGAACGGTACATCGAAGCAGGTTCAGTTTAGTAACCGTGCAGATGTGAATTATTTCATAATGTTGGAGTCCCGCAGCCGTGGCTTAGTGATAAGGCAAAGCCACGGGCCTCCAACATTATGAAATACTTACATCTTTGTTGTGCTAGCGTCAATTATTGTTGGAATACACTGCTGTCGTAAAAGTGAAATACCCTTAATCATGGCGATGAGCCGTAGGACGCATCATTATCTCCAAACAAAATGTAAATATAATAATTAACTCGTTATTCGAAAGTATGTAGGCCCCGGCTTGTCAACCAATCACCGTTGTTTCCCTGTTCATCGATAAAAACGAAGTTCGGTATACAGCCAAGTATTGCACATTGCGCATGTCGATTGATACTGTGCCATATAAACTGGATATTATGTACCATTAAAACATTAAGCTTATATAAGAACAACGACCTTGCCTTACTGACAGTTTATTTTCTCTGCTTTAAACAGGCGTTCCTTGAAGAAGTGCCTACCTGTTTGACGTCTAAAACCAAGCTGTCGACTATGCATGTCTTCTTGAGTGAGAATGCTGTACATGGAAAATGCGAAGATTGCACAGAGTTGATATTTCCAAACGATGCTGTGTCGCTGAGATTTTTGAGCGGTTTAGTCTGTTTTCTAGCTCTGCTAAATTTATTTTGTAATCTCGTTTGAATGTCGTGGTGACTTGCTGTTGGTTATTCAGTGCCGAATTCATTGGGTCGTGGACTAGCTTCCAATACATATGTCGGACTCCGAAATATTCCAAACTACAAAATAACGAAATATTGTTCCAAACTAATATAAATCAATCAATTTAGACCTTATTGAAACAGATCTGCAAAGTAGAACTCTATTGATTGACACGGGTGAATAAAGAGATTTTTTGCTTATCATTTTAAATATATAGATCTTTTATTTTTGAAATAGTTTTACGTCAAGTCCTAGATCATTCCTGAAAATTCTGCTAGTTAAGACCATTACTGGAATCGAACCAACATGAGTGGTTTACTTGGCAATAGTTTACGGATGGGGATTGAGTGCATGGCCAGAACCACAGGTTCTCGGTTCCACAAGGACCGTCTATGTATATAGAAAAGATAAAGGACAGACACTCCGGGGTCGACCAAGCTTGTACCGTGTTGAAATTTAACCGACGCAAGTCCACTAATCAAAAAAGATAAATTAATATCACCTATCCATGTGAGGCAAATAGTTCATCAAATCTTAACCCAGAATTTTGATGTTAGTTATCTATAATTCTCAAATTTTGCTTGCAAAACTTAAAACTTTTACTTGTTTATCTAATTCAGCCTACGAGCGTATGGATATTTTTTTTACGTGTGGATATTGTGATTTGACAATGTTAACTAGGCCCTCGACATTATCCAATCATAGACGGTCACTATGATACCGAGCCCCTGTGGCCAGACCCAGACATCGCTTCTCCAAAACCCTTAGTGGGGAAACGATGTCTGGTTCATGTGTGTGGGTTGCTTCCACATAGATGACGACCTGCAACGTTTTATGAACTAGAGAAAGATTCATCTCACAATAATAAATATACTGTTTTAACGACTGTATGTCAGTACACTTATACCTAACAAACATATCGTAAAAAAAGATTTGTCAAGGCGTTAATATTCATATGATCTGAAAAAAAAATCTTAAAATATTTTTAAATTTGTAGCAGCCTCTTTTAGAAATTGGACTAACTTTCATACTTGCCATTTTAACAAATGCAAAATTGTAAAAAAAATTAATTGACATTGAGAGAATCGACAGGTAAGATGCCCTGGAAGTCCTGGTGTACTCTGGCTAAAAAATGTCTTTGGAGCTCAATAATGAAGCCTTTACTTAGCAACACAGCAAAATGGGATTGCTTTGCAAGTGCAAATTACTGTTGAAATACACAACTGTAATATAAGTGAAATACACCAGAGCACATAACACATCAAGGAACGTCCTGACTAATAATACATTCTATTTGTTGTTCTATTTGAGATCATTTTACTGGCGGTGCATTAACAGGCAAATCTGATAAAAACACTGTCTCTGCGGTATGTTAGTGTCTCGTTTAGATCTTGCATAGCGAATAAGTAATCAACTTTCTAATGGCCCGATGCATTAGTGGGTTCATGGAAAGCTACGACTCAATTGCCTATTAAACCAGGGATTAGTTTATAGGGGGATAAGAAACATAGTTTCCATTCGAATCAGCGATCCCTTATACTAATCCCAGATTAAACAAAGACATACGACACAGTGAGTACACGAAAATCAACGGCTTATCATTAACCAGTTTTTAGGAACTGGTCATGGACCAACAAGTTGACGCTGTCTGGTATCGGATTTTATTCGAAATACATGGGTATGCATCAACACGATTTAAAACAGTTAATTGATTCGGATTTATTCTGCTTAAAAAAACTATCAACCGTCTTTAAGATCATTAACTTTCTGATCTCCCTCGAGTTTAAAATTTAGTTTAAAAGTAATGCATGATGTGTCTCCTGGAAACCGTTTTCCCATTGCTCAGCACCAATCGTCCAGAACAGGGTTACTGCTTAGATAGATGTGCATGGTAGAAATTGTACCGAGATTGCCGAGACAAGTCGGGGCTTCCTGCATAAACGCCTGAAATAGAAGAGGCCAGTACTTAAAAAACATCATAAACATAGTATACATATGTTGCTGGAGCTCAATGTAGATCAACATGCAACTGTATGTCTATAACTCTGTGTAACTGGAAACGTTCGATCCGGGCAGCAAGTGCATGTCATTATACCTGAGTGAAACTAGCTGTAATTGATTTCCCAGCGCATACATTTCTCAAGGCAAATCGCCAAAATGTATGACATATGCTGCTTATTAAAACTAGTTTCAAAGAATCTCAAGAGCTCCTGTTCGATATGAAACTGTTTCTGATTAGCTGCTGCAAGTTTCGCAGAGTTGCATTGGGTTGCGACCTAATTTCTGTTAGTTTCCAAAACTCCATTTACAACTGAGCAGATTAAAGGTCTTCGCGTCATAAATCCAGTGAATACAATTCAGTATTCAAAAAATCTGTAAAAAGAATGATTAAGATAGGGATATGTGGTTTGTTGTGATTATTTAAACAAGCGACAGGAATTTATTTAAACGGTTTTTTGAAAGAAATAATCAACACGTATTCCAGTTTTACTGAAGTGATTTGAAATATTATCAACTTGAATGAGTCTACCGACACTGACACAGGATAGTATTTAAAGTGACATGTAAGTGGAAAGTTATATTTAATGGATATAATTGTCACGATTTTACAAAATCTCCAGGATCGTTAATAAAATAAACCAATATCGTTAAAATATGTCCAATAACCACAAAGCTTGGATGGGCCATGTGAAATTTCTTCATTTAGAAAATATATTGAGCACAAGATACCAGCATTAGCTTTGACACAGTTTTGGTAACAAAAATCTTAAATATGCTTGATATAACTATCTATAGGTAAGATAAAACTTTTTGACTTTTTTTCGCAGCTTGTCATTTTTCTGAAACTGTTTATGCTCAGAGGAATTTGTGCTGAACAAAGAGCTCATTAAAACAACGTATATCTTAGCTGATAAGGTATCAAAGCTGATAACAATAATACGTTGTGAAAGAAAATAAGATCTGCAATTTGGTATATGCCTCCAATACATAACGAAGAAGTTTTAGATCCTTCAAGATAAAAACGACCACGGCTCACTTCCACAAAGAGACCTCAAGTTAGGGTGGGGATAAATTTTATCTTAGGCCATTGCCTACGCTAAGGAGACGACCTTCTTCCACATATGCCCACTAAGCATAACTTTCAAAGAGATTTTATTTTCGTCTTAAGTATAGCCTTTAGTGTAAAGGTCCCCTTATCGTAAGGAAGCTTTGTTAGAGTGGGCCCAGATCATTGGCCAGCTAGATTATTAAATACTGGAGTCGCACTCACCCCGAAGGAGCTTGCTGGCGGGTGCTCATATCTTGGCGATTCCAGGTTAGCCCCAAGAGCCCAACCAAAAGCGTTTAATTTACCGTTGTTGTACAGAAGGAAAATAGGTTGGAAATCTTTACAGTCCATATCGGCGGAAATGTCGTACCAATAATGTACACCTAGGAAAAATATTAAAGAATGTTGGCAACAAATTGATGATTTTTGTGATTTTTTATCATTATTTTTACCGATGAATCCCAAGTTTTCTTTAGCTTCTCATTTCCTGGAGTATGGTTTGGGAGTTGAAAACAAACACAAAAGTCCAGTCTTGATAACAGTTTAAACAATTTTGGTATTCGATTTGGATGAAGTTCAAAGCTTTATCGCAGAAATATTCTTAAAACTTAAAGGTATAGGCTCACCGAATCACATTAACTTGGAGCTGTATTAAGTAAACCTTATATTTTTGTATGCCCTGTTTTATTAATGTATTTTTGTAAGATAAAATAATCGAAGTTACTTTAAAGTTAAATTTTTCAAAACATAAACTGAACAAATATAAAAATTTAGACTGACACTCAACAATTTATAGCAGTGACAAATGGCAAAAGAGTCCACCATATTGAACCTACAGCGCCAATTCCTTCCCCCTATGAAGATCGCAAAACTCACCCATAGATCTGAAACATTTCCCTTTTGTCCAGGATGTACCAACAGCGGCGGATTCATTGGCTGGGGCTTTAACCAGGTTGCCTAGTGGAGTTGTGCTATTCTGGAGCCATAGACCAGTCGCAGTACCCTGGCTCTCGAACTCCTCGGCACTACGACCAGTTGAACATATCGTCGCTGGACAGGGTTGAAAGAAAGCTTGGTTTATTAACGTAACTTGTACAAATCAATTACATAATGTTACAAAGATTGTAAGTGTCAATGAAGGTTGTCAATTAACTAAGAAAGCACCGTCTACTCAAGGATATATAAACAATGAAAACCGATATACTCATACAATTACTACGGGTTATTTTATGTTCGCTTTCGTTTTTATGAGATTTTATTGTTAAGCGGGCAATCAAGAATATGGCAAATTAAAAGACTTTGTTAAGAACTACAGTATACGTCTTTATTTGATTGGTAATTAACTTCATACCGCAAAGGGTACCTAATGGAAGCCGTGTAAAATCATGCTAATACATTGGCTCATCGATTCGCAACTTCACCATATCTCAGTGTACAACTAGGTTGAATTAACATGGCCTTAACCGGTTTCTAAATATTTCACTTGCATGACATTGCATATTTGGTATTTGTTGGAAATGTTACATCAGATAACAACCTCCCCGCAACCTCCACAGGCACTCAAAACCCTTTTATTTCGTGGGTCGAAATACGATAGTTTTTAGTGTGTAATTTAAAAAAATGCTTAATGACAAATTAAACTTACAGGGCTGCACAAAATAAACTGTGAACACATACATATTGCCATTCTCCACAAAAGGTGGTCTTTGACGTTCATATGGGAAGCCATTTGGGATGTTTTTGGGTACCTGGAAAGAAAACAACAATCAATCAATGCCGGTGTTTATGGGAGGCTCCCATGTTATAAGAGCCTGTGTCATTATTCCAGACAGAGACATGGAGATCGATTGATTGACTGACTGATTTTTCTGATTGTGAGGAAAATAATGTTCATTCTTTTATAACGCATTATATTTAATAAAGTAAACAGTATGCATGTATAAAAAATTCGGAAAGTATGAAAGCTGAGGATTACGAACCATGTCTGAACTCACTCCGTGCCGTAAATGACTGCGCCGGTACGGAAAGTGTCGAAGGATGTTCCGACATGGATTACGAAATTCTAAAATAAAATCATTTCTACTTCCTAGTAACGATATTAACTCTATGATACACCCGGGTCATCTTGTATTGCACCCTTTTTATTTGCCGAGTTTTGGGATACGTTGCCCAAAATATTAGCGGAAATTAATGCGCGATGGCCTGGCATAGCCTTCGATAGTTGTCTTAGTCTCGTCCAATATAGAAACTCTTGCGAGAATACGATTGGGGTTGCGAGCGTGCATATTTGGTGATAATCAACAAACCTTTCGATTTATTCATACGAATATCGATAAAGTAAAAATAGAAACATAACAACCTATAATTATTGGACCATAATTCCATTAAATATTTGAAGAGGTTCCAACCTCTCTTACACGAGGAGGCGAATATGCATACATGTATCTCGAAAGCATGCATAGAAAAGGAGTGAACTATGTGGAGTCGGACACAACTCGTCAATCCAGTTTTACCGCTTTGCAGAGATTTAGGGTCAAATTTATCTGAAAGACCAACACGTTGATTCCCGCAAAAGACGTAGATGTAACTAAGTGTTTTGGGGGTAACGTGATGTCAAACCGGTAGTATAATCCAAGTTTAAATTTTTGTCTATTTTTTTGCCGAAGGGGGTCAGAAAAAACTTGAGCAATGTACAGTGGTCTTAACACAACGTTCCTTCCTGTGAACACACAACATCATAATATACAATCGTAATATAAGAAAGGCTACTATTTTCATGTTAACGTCCTATATGGTGGTTTTTTCTTTCCTATCTTTCCTATCAATTCTTCAAGAAAATTTAGTTTACATTGTACTATGAACAAGTTAATTTTAATTTAGTACACTTACCCCAACCTGGAATCCAGCAATGTAGCCATTTTTGTCAAACAGCACCATGGCGGAAGTGTCTCCATCTTTAACATAGCGGTTGCCAAGGAAAGGATTGGAATCTGGGAAGGTATAAAAAAGAAGACAGAAAACGTTTACTTGAATGACATTTAATGTACAAATTCTTTTTTCCGCTGTAGTATTTAGTGCGGTGTTGCAATTATTAATCTTTATTAGTCTTTTGTATACAACCTACAGTATTGTTAGTCAGAGGGTTGAAGCTCCAAGTGTACTATGGATATATATATGGACAGTATATTTCAAACATGATCATATTGTCCAAAATAAACAATGGAGCCACATTTGTTTCCCAACGGAACAAAATATTTGTTGCTGTGTTCGTGTGATTGTTACCTGTTGGAATACACCAGTAGTTGGATGCATAGATTGATCGGTATTTTCGCCGCGCCAAGACGTGAAGTGTCTCTTTAATGTTGGCAAGTTAATATTTTCCCGTACTACTAAAGTAAAGATATGTGCAGCATGCATTTTTGTCTTCAAGCAAACTGACATAAGCCAAAGAAAATCAGTCAATTGTACGCCAAGTCCATGGCAGTTTACACTCTTATTACGGAAATGGCGCCGACTGATTCTTTAATTTTACAAACCTGAACAGCTGGCGTTTAGAACCCAGTCAGCAGCCAAAGCTTCGTCTTTCGTTCTTGGAAGATCGTCGAAGGCATTTCTGTTGAAGGGGTTGATACTCCAGGTTACTGACGTGGTAAAGTGTAACAACAAAAAGTATATATTATAAGAAGTTACTTAAGGTCCACGTTCAGTCTTGATATAACTTATTTTGTGAACTTGACAGATACAGATAGGTACTTATAGCCTACCAAATACTTCAAATTTTATGCATTAAGGGAAAACAATATATATAATTATGTTTAAATTAAACCTTTCTTTTAATTATTATCACTATTTCACTCGTTATTAAGCTTACCTTTAAGGGAATCCAATTTATCTGTAAAACAAATCGATCCAAAGTGTTAATTAAAACATTATTAATTTGTTTGGATTCTTGTTTCGTACCTGGAGTTATTATATTACCAACGTTCAGCTGAGACGGCATGCAAAATTACCATTCCAAACAGAGTTGTCGCTCCAAATAAATCTAGTGGGCCATATCTGGGTCATATCAAATATAACAATAAAATAATAAACAATTAACATTAGCACAAATAATATTAGCAATATCTTTCCACTCTACATTGTGTACTGTTATAATTATTAATATCAACATTTTGGGATTGCCGGCTGGTGGCCGGGTGGGGTGAGTAGGAGTTTTGAGGCTCAATTTTCTTCACCTCGCATAGGGCGAATCTCGCTAGAATATAACGCGAAGTGGCAATCCATCCGCTTCAAGGTACATGACTCAATCATGGTATCAACAACTTAAGTACATGTCTGTTTTGAACATACATAAAAACGACTTTTGAGACCATAAACCACAACAAAGAAACAAATCATTCGATTTGAAAGATATTCCATAATAAACAGTTATAAAGTATCTGGGCCAATTGCAGCCAAGAACAATTTGTGGAACCAAATTAAAATAAATGTTTTCTTACCTCTGCGGGCACTGATACTGTCTGAAAAAAGAGAGGAAGACAGTTTTCAATTTCACTTTAATGGCTGATACAAGCAGTGTAATTGCCTATGGAAGACCTTTTATCCCTTCTACCTTTATTTTAAGAATGTCGAATTAGTATTGCTTTTATTTATGTACAATTCTTATGGTGAAAAGATTTTCACATATGTGAAAAACAATTTTACATATGTAAAATAAACATTTATCAGGTAAAAATTTATTTTACTTTTGTAAAATTCAATCTTTTACATACCTTTATGCGGTTTTCTCAGCTTTCATTTTTATTGATTTTTTTTATTAAATCGTTATTTCTTGTAAACTATTTGCACTGAGTCTTTGAATTTAGGCACAGACAATCTTAAAACTAACATAAATTTATAAAAACCCTATGACCGTATTTTAGTTTAAAAACTTGTCTACAAAGACAAGCAAGTTCGAAAAAACAATTTCAAACCATCTGAGAAATTAAAAGTTACAAACAAGGGTCCATTTAAAAAACATCTGCCGTTTTTCCTTTATAAATGCCAGTGTAAACTAAAATGAAACATAATATTACATTTTATTTAGAATCTTGAAGTCCTCAACTTGCTAAATATATATGCCCTTAATATAATCATCCTTTGGAAATACCCACAAAAGCCACGAAAAGATAAGTGTCGCTTTTTTTGACTCCTGACAAGCGTCAAGAGTCCTTGAGTTGAGGGCGTTGATCAGGTTAACTTTTTGAGAAAATTTATTGCTGCAAAATACGGACTGTGGTGGAGAAGTCTGTAATTGAGGTCTTGGAAGCTTTTATTGCAGATATCTACAAAATAGTTCCACTCACCTTTTTATTTACATATGTAAAAAAGATTTCCACATATGTTGAATTAAGGTTTATATTACATATGTGGAATTCTTTTTTGCATATGTTGAATTCTTTTTCACATACGTGACCATATGTAAAATGAATAATCAATTTATCATATGTGAACAAATTCACATATGAGGAAAAGAATTTGCCATAATCGCCAGCATTTTTTTTAACAAACTTATCAACATTTTCCAAGTTTGCTGGGAATCAATGACGACAGAAAAAGCTAGTGTTTTCAATTCCCTGTTCTAAAAATCTATGAAATATACAATTTACTTACCAACGATATTCGATATTATAGATGCCTGTGTATATAGTGGCAGAACAACCATCAAAATTTGTACTGCCTTCATTTTTTTTTTTTTAGTTCTGAATCGTCTTTCGTCCTTTGTGGGTTTTTTGTTTCTCAGTACTTTGGTCAGATTTTGACACAAGTTAAATATACTATTCACCAAATCGACCCAAGACCTAAGTAAACAATGATCCGTTGAATCGATGACATGTGTCCTCTAACAAGTCCAGCTGTCGATGTCGGTCATTTTGTTCATGTAAAAAAACTATTAAAACGAGGGCCAGCCCCAGGGTGAATTATTGTTAAATCCACATAGGTCATGTGGGTCACGGTGATCCAGTTTCTTAGTCTTACTGAGTTCTCTTCAGTTCAGTCGACCCGAACCCGTTGCTCAGTGCTTAGCGTGTCTGCCTACCAATCCTAGTTCGATGTACTCTCTACGGATTGGAGTGACGCAGTGTGTACTTATACAGCTGCCATCTTTAGTAGATCGTTTTGTACATTTATTCTAAATATACTGAATTGATTTTACTTCTTCATCACATATATTAAATAAATGACTTTATTTGACAAATATAGAAAATAATTCCAATTATGAGAACTTCTTTTCCATATATGGTAGAAAATCTTTTTCAGATTTGTACAAAATATTTTCACATATGTGAATATTTATTCATAAATAATATATTTGACCCATGTGAAAATAATCAACTTTTATTCGACATATGTGAAAATCTGTTTTACTTATGTAAAATATAAAGGCGATTTTTCTTTACATATTTTATATGGATAAAAATGTGCTGGCCCAATAGTCCCAGACTTTTTCCAGGTACCCTTAAAAAAACAAACACCCCATCAACAAGCTCAATTTCTCTAGCTTTGAAAACATACTATAGAAATTGAGCATTAGTTTACATCAATATATTTTTAAAAATCATTGCTTCGCGATTGATTGCTCCGCGATTGATTGATTGATTTATTGATTGGTATTTAACGCCGTGCTTTAGGAGATTTTATTGAATAGCCAGGAAAGATAAAGTTCGGGTTTGTTTGTTGTATACCTCGCTTTAATTGTATTCAATCGCGCTTACTTAATAGTTTTTTCTGTCAAATTTGGTATCATTGGACTTTTAAAAACTTTTTTTGAACATTTTTGCGAGGAAACAGTTCTACGTCAAGGACTCTACAAATGTCTCAAAATGTTAATTACTAAGTCATAGTGTTAGTTGACCTAACCTAAAAAAAACTCAAATGCGGTTTATTACTATTGGTAGTTAGAAATGTGGACTCGTAGAGTGGAATCTGTTCATGATAAGTAACATTATTAGGGTACTTTCACAAAACGTCGTCCGACATTGACATAAAGTGCAATATTTTTCCCATATAGTTTCACATGATAAAATTTTATCGCGTGATACTTTTTGTTGTATGGCATTTTGTGAAAGCCGTCCGAGGACCGTATCTGTGAGCTAAGCTTTTGCCAAATGTCAGTGGTGGGATCGGTCGTATATTCACTAATCTTGTGCATTTTGTATGAAATGACAATTTTGCCAACAAGCGACAGTTGCTCGAAAGATGATTAGTAGCAAAGACGGCATGGTTAAATGGTTAACAGCCAACTAAACAAAATCGTCAACATCGCCTGAGGCCTAAATTTAATAGCGGATTAAATTTAATAGAGTTTCGTGCAACCAGCCCCTGGCATATAGATTTTCGGAATCGGAATCACTTTTTGTGTAGATTCAAGACTATGTCAATGACATGACATTGGTCCGACGGAAATTAAAAACAAAAATGCCATCACGTTTTTAAATGGGGCGCCGATGAGATCGTTAAATGAGGGATATAAGGGTCCATTAAAATAAGTGTTATCTCACCATTTTTCTATCGGAGCACGTGTCTTAGTAACGAACTCAACAGATGCTAAGAAAATCCATAGATGACGAACACCCATCTGTTTAAAGGTCAATTTATTTCTTGCTGACCTATTTTCACTGTCTTTAATAACAACATGTATAAATTGTAAAACAAATTCGCCCATCAGGTAAAAGCAACAGTATTTGACATTTCTGTATAATTCAGATGTGTTATTAGGGCAAAGCGTTTGAAAAAAAGTCATATATTTTGTAGACATATAACATGATCAATTCAGTTGGAGGCTCACTGTAATATCCTTCTTTCGTTCGTAGAACAATTTCCAGGGGACAAAGGAGAGAAAAATCACCTTTGTGAAGTAAAGTAGCCTCCTGGTGCTGTGTACAAACTGTTTAGACTGCGTTGAGATCTAGTGGGACGTTTATTAGTTCTGTACACCATGACACAATCGTTTTAAACCAATTCTTCATCTGCTATAAGTCTCCAATCAATATATGTCATTTGGTTAAAACAATCGATCTGCATTTCACTTTAAAGCTACTACCCTTACCACAAACGTTAAAAGGACAGCCACAAACAACACACATGTCCTCAAATTGTTTCGGGTGTTTAATGTCCTCAAAACACAACCGCTTGGAAGCCGATATAGTTTTAACTCTGTTGGTGTAGGTAAGTGCTTGATTTGCACTGTAAATCTGTGAATGGGTTGCCACCACATGTTAAGGGTGTGAGTGAGAAGCATGTTAGCTTGAATGCATCTATTTAACACATGTACAAAGTACACTCTTACAAAACATGGTTATTTGGTGGTACGTTAGAAACGAGAATGGTTCTATATGGAACCACTATGACAAACAGAGTTCTTTGAATAATTATGGAGAATTCATTTTAACAGAATTTAGACATAGTTTGCATATTTGTGCGCGTATTGCAAAAGAATTTCACCTATGCTATTTTTAAATGAGTGACATATGTTTCAAAAGAGCTCCGCAAGTCCAAAATAGTGAGAAACGATTGATCGTTTTAAACCAATCGATATATGTCATTTGCTTAAAACAAGCGACCTGCATTTTAGTTTAAAGCAACGTACCCTTACCACAAACTTTAAAGGGACAGCCATAAACAACACCCATGTCCTCAAAACACAACCGCTTGGAATCCAATATAGTTTTAACTCTGCTCGTGTAGGTTAGTGCTTGATTTGCAATGTAAGTTTCATAAAATCTGTGAATTGGTTGCGGCCAGATTTTAAGGGTGTGAGTAAGAAGCATGTTAGCTTGCATGCATCTTTTTAACAAAGTACACTCTTAAAAAACGTGGTTATTTGATGGTACGTTAGAAAAGAGAATGATTCTATACGGAACCATTATGACAAACAGGGTTCTTTGAAATAAAAAAGAATGAAATAATAGGAACAGTTGCTTCCAATCAGAACCTAAAAGGGTTCCACCAGAGCCATGTCTGAATAACCGTAAAGGGTTACACGAGAGCCATATTTTTCCAAAACTAGAGTTCCAATGACCTTTTCATTATAAGAAAAACTTCAACATGCGTAAAATATAATTTTATTCTACACATGGAAAGTACTGTTTAACATATATGAATCTGCTTTTTACATATGTTGAATGGAATTAACTTAACTGCGCTAAGTTCGGGAAAAAGTATATGGGAAATGAAGCCGTACCATATAACATATGGTGGGCAAAATATGTTAAAAGAAATTCACATATGTATAGATAAAGCCGTGACAACCACTTGGCACACGGGGAAGGTTTTAGAGTAAGCTGTTTAAGGATACGTTTTACACCGATACGTGACGGCTTCAAGCTATTTAAGGATACGTTTTACACCGATAGTAATGACTTAAAGATGTTTAAGGATACGTTTTACACAGATACGTGATGACTAAAAGCCAGGAACGGTCGAGAGAACATAATGCAGAATAAACTATCAGACATAATATCATTTCTCTGGGTACATGGTGGCAAGTTGGTTAAACCTCGTGAGATTATATGTATCATGGCGACGATCATGTTACGTTTCCGAGGTTTGCACTGAGTAGCTAAATATTAACTTAAAAGCTGTTTAAAAACTTCTCCGATCAGAATATTTCCACTAATTTTAACATTGTGGTAAGTTCACAATCTTGCACTTATGGTGCGGCATTTTCAACATTACCGGACTGTTTCTGGCAAAATGGTACAAATCTCAACACTTTCAAGAACCTGTGAGAACCCAGCGTTTCAGATGATGTGTACAGATGCTGAGACTTCCTGTCGCCGTTCCTGGTGACATCAAGGAAGATCAGAGAAAAGATCTGTGAATTCTCGTTCGAAGTTTATCCGGCGCATTTTGCTATATGTTTTCTTTAAAGATATCCACCATGCCCGGACAAATCAAAGTGAAACGACACTTACTGTGACCCTAAGCACAACACAAACTGTCAAAAGGATAAGTAATCATACATAACATTGGGATTAAACTTTATAAACAGGTTTTAACATTTAACTTCCAGATCATTAAAAGTTCTGATGGCTGTCTTCAACGTCGATTTTGCATTTTCCGTGTGAAATTTCCCATTTTTGGAAATTGTTACATATAGAACTGGTTGCACAAACAAATGTCGTGCAGTCGAAGATTTGTGTTCCTGTAACAGCAAGTCCAGATTGAGCAGGAATGGGCTTGACAAGTAGCTAAAAAGGGAGATAAATCTCACTCATATAACTATGAGTTGCACCAGAAGTCTATCAAGTAGAAGTATGAAACCAGCCATTACAGTCTCAACGGCAATGTGAGCAGACCAGCGCTGATTGTTGAAAAAGCGCCCCCTAGCGAGACATAGAGAAACCTTGAAGAACATGAATTGGATGTGGAATCATGGGTATATTATGCTAACGATG
>JARFOD010049366.1:0-23297 GCA_031763545.1 Mopalia muscosa
AAAAAGGGAAACTGTATAGCATGCTAAAAAAGGATAATAAAAAAACCCAAATACACCATGCTTCAGAAGGGGAGTATATTAAAAAAGGAAAATTGTACAGCATGCTTAAAAAAGGATCACGTAAAAAAAATAAAACTACAGCATGATTAAAAAGGGAAAATGTTGAAAAAGGAAAACTTTACAATGCTTAAAAAGGACCATATTAAAAGTAAAACTGTACAGCAACTGAGCATGCTTTAAAAAGGGAGCATGTTGAAAAAGGAAAACTGTACTGCATGCTTAAAAAAGGATCATGTAAAGAAAAGAAAACTACAGAATAGTTAAAAAGGGAGCCTATTTAAAAAGGGAAACTGTACAGCATTCTTAAAAAAGGATCATAAAAAACCCCAAATACACCATGCTTCAAAAGGGGAGTATATTAAAAAAGGAAAATTGTACAGCATGCTTAGAACAAGAACATGTTGAAAAAATAGAAACTACAGCATGCTTAACACAGAGAGCATGTTGAAAAAGGAAAACTCTACAGAATGCTTTAAAAGGACCATATTAAAAGGAAAACTGTACAGCATGCTTAAAAAGGGAGCCTGTTGAAAAAGGAAAACTGTACTGAATGCTTAAAAAAGGATTTTGTATTAAAAAAAATGATAACTATACTATCTCATAAAGGGAGCATGTTGAAAAAAGAAAACTGTACAACATTCTTAAAAAAGGATGGCATAAAGAAAAAAAACTACAGCATGCTTAAAGAGGGAGCATGTTAAAAAGGGAAAACTGTACAGCATGCTAAAAAAAAGATCATGGAAAAAAACCTACAGCATGCTTAAAAAGGACTATGTTGAAAAGGAAAGCTTAGACCATGCCAAAAAAAAGGAAGCATATTAAAAAAAGAAAACTGTACTGCATGCTTGAACAGGTACATGTTGAAAAATGAAAACTACACCATACTTAAAAAAGGGAGCATATTAACAGGCAAAACTGTACAGCATGCTTAAAAAGGGATCATGTAAAAAAAACTACAGCATGCTTAAAAATGGATCATGTTGAAAAATAAAACCTACAGCATGTTTAAAAGGGGAGCATATTAAAAACAGAAAACTACAGCATGCTTAAAAAGGGACCATGTTGGAAAGGAAAAATTGTGCAGAATGCTTAAAAAAGCAACATGTTCAAAAAGGACAACTACAGCATGCTTATAAGCAAGTTGAAAATGGAAGCTGTACAACATTCTTGAAAAACGAAGCATGTTGACAAGGTAAAGCTGTACAGCTTTCTTAAAAAACAAGGAAACACTGCAGAGCATGCAAACAAAATCATTTTAAAAAACGGAAAACTAGGATAAAAAATGACAAATTGAAGGTAATGTTTAAAAACAGAGCATAGGTATGAAGTAAAAAGAAAAGAGAAGGCAAAGCAGGTTTATAAATAATACAAATTAGAGCATGCTTTCAAAATTTGCATGGTTAAAAAGGAAGAGAAACTATAGAAGGGTTTTTGGAACAGGAACCTTGCTTCAACAGTGTGATTATTAAGGAAAACGAGAGTATGCTACAAAAGCAATTAGTTGAAAAAGAAAAACTGGAGAAAATTTAACAAGAAATCAATCAAGTTGCTTTTATCAAAACTGTGATAATGAACAGCATATGCCATGCAAGATCATGGACTATATACTTTTGCAAAAGTCTTTTTGGTGGCCTATTTTATACATAATGATATCCAGACAGTCAGCAAAAATAATCAACAACATCTTGTTGAATCAATTTGTCTTATAATATAAAATAGTTACATTAAAAAAATGTAATTGATTTTTTTTGTCTAGTTATAATAAAATTTAAGCAAATTTAAAGTTTATATCTTACATACAGAAAAGGTGCTAACACTTCAGAATTATGAAAATTCAACTGGATTTGTTTTTAATTAAAAAGACTGGAAAATATAGGGAAAAGTTAAAAATTATTGATATTCCTAGAAAAAAAATGCCTCAACAGAAAAATCACATTTTTATCTTCAAAATAGTCGCAAAATTTTATCAGTTCATAAAAGAGACAAAAAACAGGAAAACTTATTCTATTTTTAACAAAGTTTCATAAAGCCAAGGCAGTCCTAAATAAATGCAAATAAGGATCAACCTGGCCAGAAAGGTAACCATGTGAAATGAGACCATCATCAGAAAGGTTTTAATACATTCGGTAAGAGATTTTTAAAAATTCAATTCAAAAATCAAATATTTGTTTGTGCAGGTCCATAGAAAACGTTCAAAAATAAAATCACTTAGTCGTCACACCAAGTCTACTCAAGTGACAGTCACAAGAGATTCTGGGGAAATATTTAAGACTATAGCTAGAAGGCCAAAAATGCATTATAACAAGTGTAGAATCACTATAGCTGCGACATTAAGCTCTTCTTTACTGGACAGGGATTATTTAGAATGTTAGCTGATAAAGCATTGCACAATCTGATATTTAAGTAGTTTAGCATCATATTAAGCTACATTCCAAATTTGAACTCTCTATTTTAGGCTGTTTGGTTTCTATCCTGTTCAGGTGGTCATGTAAAAAAAAAATAACAGTTCCGGACATATTTATTGCCATGGAAACCTGAAATTTGCTCGGAATGATCCCATTTTCAATAGGTGTTTAGTTTAACATCACCTGAAGCTGCATTCCAAATCTGAACTCTCTATTTTAAGCGGTTTGGCTTCTATCCTGTTCACGTGGTCATGTAAAAAAAAAAGTAACAGTTCCGGACATATTTATTGCCATGGAAACCTGAAATTTGCTTGGAATGATCCCATTTTCAATAGGTGTTTAGTTTAACCTCACCTGAAGCTGCATTCCAAATTTGAACTCTCTATTTTAAGCGGTTTGGCTTCTATACTGTTAACATCCTTATGTCAAAAAAAGTGACAGATGTGGACATATTGTGCCATGGAAACCTGAAATTTGTTTGGAATGATCCCATTTTCAATAGGAGTTTAGTGTTGCATTATATTAAGCTGCATTCCAAATTTGAGGGTAACCAACTTTCAAAAATATTCATGATATATAAAAAAAAATTCAATTAAAAATAAAATTGATTTTTAACGCATTTTTGTTTATGCACTATGCTGGTCCAAAGGAAACGCGAAAAGACTGAATGCAACCTTCAAATAGTCCCAAAAATAAACAATTAGTCGTCAAAGCAAGTCCATGAGAGTCACAAAAGGGATTCTGGACAAATATAGTTTACTTAGCTTATTATAAAAAAAAATTCAGATTGGATAGCACTTCTGCAGACATCTTGTTGACCAGAAAATCCGAGAGTGAATGTAATAAACAGACGAAACAAAGCGGTCAAAAATATTAGCAATATTAACAAATATTAGTAAATCACCTTCTCGCAAGGTGATTTACACTGATCTTGTAGGACCTATACAGAGATTGTGTTGGAGAGTGGACGTGGACAGCAGAACGAACAACACATTCCAGAAATTACAATCAGTAAGAACACTTTATATAGAATTGAAAGTCAAATTTTATAAATAAATCTCCGAGTTGAAATCCATGTGATAAATGATAAAATTATTTCTATTGCTTTTAACTCCAACTTTTCTTTCAAAGAAGCTTAATTTTATTATGTATCGTTATAACAGGAAGTATTAGGCCGAGAAGAAAACATAATTGGAAACTTATTTGACCTGAGCCTCGGCAATATCGGATCACATATCAATGCCGTACCGTAGAGTATTCCACTTGACGACAATAAATGGCAGCAAAATGTGATTAAGTTATGTTTGGTAAAAATTAATTCTATGCAATATACAATCATTAATATTCTACATCGCTTATTATTTTTTTTTTTTTCTCAAAAGAAATATAACTTACCGCCGTTTGCATGTGGGTCTTCAACCGTACACACCATTTCTTCCAGTACATCTTCGAGACGTCCCAAAAAGCGAAACAGCCCGAAATCCCTCGTTTATCGTTTCATATTTCAAGAAAGGCGTGAAGCGGATCTGCTCTTTCGCAAATATTTGCGTTATATTGTAGGATTAAATCAAAACGCTTCATACGAGGATCGCGTTTGCAAAGGTTTATATAAACCGGTTTGTAACGTTACTTTTGACGCGATTTTAAAGCAGAAACGTAAAATTCAAGGAGAATAACGGGCGACAGTCAAACTACAAATACCCCCATCATTTCTAAAAACAGGGGTATAAAATGTCCCTATATGACTAATGTTTGTAGATGTAGACCTGAAAAGTGCTGAAAAGAAACCCTAAAAAAAAGCCCTGAAAATTCATTATCCAAATTAATACAGTGACAACGGTAACAAAGCGAATAGATACAGTGGGTATTTTACCCGTGCTCATAGCTGGTCCTGAATCTCGCTGGCAACTTTTCTACCAACAAGATGTAACGTTGTTTAAAACCAATGATCAGACAGACGTGAAAACAAACCGACGTAAGACTCACGAAAACGGCCGAAAATTCGCGCAACGGATTCCCCATTAGACGTCGGCGTAATCCAAGCGAGAAAATAGGACCAACTGCTTGACCGTGAAATCACCTTTTACAGCCACCAAAAGTGAATGCAGAGTTTAATGCTAAACTGAAAATGTCAGAGCACTAAATCTCCCACGGTTCACTATCACGTTATCTGGTGAAGTGATTTGTGTCAAGTAAGTACAATAAAATATCCACTGTTTGTAAAGATAATTGTTTACCTGAAGCTTCTTGATGATATTGCTCCCGCTTCCACTCTATCGAAATCCACAAGAAATGCACAAAGTTGCACAGTTCAAAAGTTCGTAACTGCACAAAAGCAGATTCCACGAGATTCCTAAACTAGATAGTCTGAGATGGCTAACCACAGGACAATATACTTGTCTATCTAATCAGTCGATTTTGTCCGTATGATATCCATATGCCTAAACACTTATCCCACAGACACAGGGATGTAGAATAACAAAGAATGACGACGAATCGTGTCCTGTTCTAGATAATCTCCCAGACGGAAGTTTCTGAATGGGTCTTAATCTAAATTTGTTGGGCCTTATATCTACTTATATAGTTCAGTGTTATCCCTATTTTATAGAGCCTGAATTATTTGATGTTGAAACTAATTTAAAGTACACTAATACACATGCTACTTTGGTTGCATGGTGGACAAGCAGTTCCAGAAACAGTTCCAGTTCCCAAAACAGTTCAAACACTAGTAGTGTTGGATGGCACAGTCTTGTAGCAGATGTCCTCTAGATGTCAAGTGGAAGCCGGGGAGTCAGCGCTGTCCAGATAAACTAAAGATCACAAATGCGGTGATTGAAACCTATCCATCTATGTTAACCGTTGAAATTTATATTGCCTTAGCATATTTTTTTTTAAATCTTAGTGGTGTGCTTTCTTTTGACACATAAATTACCAGAAAAGTTCATTTGAGTCTTGAGTATAAACTAAACCCTAATCTATCACACTGAATTCTAACACGTTGATGGTGAATCCAGAAAACCTCAAATAAATCAGCCTAAAAGTTTAAAATACATTCATTTTAAACGAAATTGGTACGACACGAGCATGTAACCGATGGTATACAAAAAAATACACATACCTTATTAAGCATCTCGTCGTCAAGGTAGCCATATATACTAGAAAACGCACACGTGAAAATCTACTTCTAACTACTATGACAACGACTCCACTATTTCTTATGGCATTTACATTTGTCTCAATAAAAATGTGTCTATATATAAAACTATCAAAGCTTGAAGTTGAACTATTCTATCTAATCTAAAACCAGTTCTGCAAATGGAAGACAGTTACTCAACACGTTCAGACTAAAAAATTTGTAAAAGAGAGACGTGTGGACAAGAAACGCTTAAATACCAACGACCAGTCACAGATGACATAACCACTATCGCCCTTAAATTGGTTGTGCAGGGTCACATTTAGCACGAAAAATCCGTTATGGTTTATCCTCAGAATGTCTATATAATGTGATATTCGATCTCATTCTTTTTCTAAAATTGTAACTAAAATTTAAATGATTCAACCGAGTAGGCTATGACACGTGCACACCTCTAGAATGTCAGGCCAGGAATGACTTGAAATACCCTCGCCCGCCGAATTCATCCAATTTGCCAGACGACACTGAAATGGACAATTATCTGTGGGTTTTCGTGACGTAACCTGTCACTTCAATTCTGCATGGAGTCTCAATTTGACTATATCAATAGCACTGACTTTTAGCTCACCTTATGTGAATCTTTCTGCCACATTACCAAATTGCAGGCAAAAAGAAAACGTCCAACATGTATGTATGTTTTTAAGTCGTGTTCATCTAGAAAGAATTGTTTTTCTAGATTGGAATAATAGGTGTAGAACAATTCATAGATCATTGAACTATAAAGAAAATCTGCAGATAGGGACCATATGGGCGACGAAGAGGGGGTTGGGGTGGTCCTAGTCTTTTCTTTTTAACAAAGCCGTGTGTCTATAAATTGAGACTTGTGATTTGCCTGCAGCAAACTGAAACGAGGGCTCACTCACCGCTCATGGACTGCTTATGCTTGGCCAATAAACACTAGCAGCTACGTGATATGACATAATCACATGACAATATGCTTTGATTTTTTTTACAAAAGTTTAATTACAAATATAGTGGTACAAACAATAAAGCACTTAAATATTGAGGGTTAACTTGCAGAGGGGGGGGAGGGGGGAGCATTCCCAGAATCAGCATTTTCATTGTGTTGTTCGGCTTGTCGAATAGACGCAGCGCCCAAAACCCGATCGGCTCTTTTCTGTTTAACAGGCAACTTATCCAATGGTGATTCGGCTATTTCCGTATACCGTAAATAATCTCGGGGCGATATATATATATATATCATTTCATGCAGATAACCCACTTATCCAATCAATCCCCTTGGCCAGTTGAATGTAAATTATTTTATATATATATATCTCACAAAGATTGAGAAACAATATGGCGTTCTTGACATAGGCCCCTTTTTACATGAGTTGAAAACATAAAGCTTTATTACTGAAGGTAACAACCAAAGGAGACGTCACGTGCGGCCACCCTTATGATAGTACTATAAAGTAAACCGAAGGACTGAAAATTAAATGCATATGACTTGTTTTCAACAGCAAATTTTATCATAAAACAAATCGAGTATATAGGCCTAGCTGTCACTTATGCATAGAAATCACGAGTGAAAACCCATTGAGCACGACATTTAACAACAATCAATGACTGACGATTAATTAATTCTATATACGTCAGCTTTTCTTTTCTTGTCCAGCAGCAGCAGTATACTGTCGGTTTCCTCTGTGGCTTTTCAAATTGCCTGCTGTATCTTTAATCTTGTCTGAAAGATTTAAAAAGTCCGATTTACCGTGTGTAATTAAGTCGTGTACTGGAACACATTGCCACTACTTACTCAAATGACCTCCAAATATTCACAGATGCTTCCAAAATTAATGTGGGGCAGAACTGGGGCGGCATTCTGTGTTCCACAAATCAAATACTGTAAGGGGTTGTCTGCGGTGTGAAATTAAAACGTCTATATTGTTACTCCCTGCTTTACATTGGGCTTACATTGGGCTTACATTGGGGCAAAATGGTGATCTTAGGAAAAATCAATATTTCTCTTAGAATTTCTCACAAATGAAGTCCTTGTCTGCTCTTCAAACTTTATCTTTATTTTCTGTGCAAAAGTGTCCACCGATTGTGTATGACAGTTTACATCTCTGTAATTCGTTGCTCTGTCAAAACATATGTATAATGTTCGAATGGGTTCCCAGTCATGTGGGTATAAGAGGTAACGAGTGGGCAGATACCCTGGCAAAACAGGCTCTATCATTTACAAATATCTCAATTAACCTAGAATTGTCTGTCTCTGAAGTTGTCAACTGTGTTCGACCTTATATTGTAAAGCTATGGCAAAGAGACTGGGATATATAAAAAAAAGGCCGCTTTTACTATAATTTAACCAATCAGTACATGTATCCCAGCTTATGTTGGGGTCTCGCCGTTGTGAAACTTTATTTTTTCGGCTCCTGTCTGGTCCCATTCCTGTGAATTCCTACCTTTACAGATTAACTTAAATTAATGTTGCGTCAACTGGACTGTCCATTTATTTTTCTCATTTTTTCTCATATGTCTCAAATGTTATTAGTTTTTTTGTTTGTGTAATAGGGTTAATTTTGTTTCTATTGAACCCTTTTTATTAACGAGTACTGTCAATGTTGTTTAAGGAAACATATAGTATGCTAATGCCGGACGCTTTCTAATTGACCGATTATTCTTATCTTGGTCAGGTGGCGGCGCAATCCTGTTTCAAAAGTTGGTCTCCGGCTACCTTCCTTTACTTTCGACTTTTAGTGATGGGTTTGAGGCATTCTAAAATATAATCGATTCTATTTCCTACGCCGAGACATTGACTCTAAGTTACACCCGGGTCCCTTGTTTTGCGCTTCTTTTATTTGCTGGTCTGTGGCATACGTCGCCGAAATTCGGGCGGAAATTATTGAGCAATGGCATGGCATAGCGTATATACGAGAGTTGTCTTAGCGTCTTCCGCTTAAGCGGAATTTACATGTCGTGAAATCGTGTTTACCACTCGTAGATGTGCTTTCGAATGTTTTTGGTGGTAAGTATATACGAGTAATAAATGCAGCACAAATGGCGACAACGCGGAGTCTCGAACGCAGCATAATGATTGGTCGTTGGCTGAATTACGACCATAAACTCGGTAAGCATCGTGTCCACGAGGGGTATTTTTCAAATCGTATTAGCATTTGATCGGAATTTACAGGTCGCAAAATCGTGTTTACGATGTTAACTAGGAGTTCCGAACGCAGCATAACTGAAGACGGAGGAATAAGCCCTATAAATTGTGGTAGATTTTCCCTTGATTCCACATCCAAATCATGTTCTTCGTAGTCTCGCGTATAGCAGACATTTATTTGGTTTCCTTTCTACAGAGGGATACTTGTAGGGGTAGGTGGGTTGCTTGGTGGGTATGATTTCAATGATGATAACTAAACGAATAGGGAGGGATGAATAATCAGCGTTTGGTAATATAATAACTTTAAACTTTAAAGGAACTCAAAGAATTGTTGGCTGAGGACCTAAACGGATTTTTGGTCGACGTATATATTGATTTGGAAACTTTTCAATTGATAAGACATATGGACCTTATGAAACGCTATCAATATGTTGGTACCAAATGCTATGCTTAACATTTCTAGTTTGTTGACCGAAAGTCCACCCATACCAACCAGAGCATCAAGTTTAAAACAAACCTTTCCGGAGAAAAAAATCAAACCATCATTTCAACCCAATGAAGAGAAACATTGTTGCAATGGATTAGGTTTAATTGGTCATTAATCCAAATAATACACAATTCTCCATTGGCTCAACAACGAAATACTTAAACTACGCACTACATGCCATCTCTTTGGTATAGGCCAAAGAGAAAGCAAATTAGTTCCCGCGAGTACATGAGCTTTCACAGATATAGATTCCATTCAAGTTTAGGTACTACATTTTATACACAGGTTCAACATAATGATGGGCTCGAGGAGGAGTGAACACTATACTGACACAAAGGTTAGAGTTGATACGTGTGGATAGAATACAATGGTACATGGGTGGGTAATAGAATGTAACTTCATTGGTTATAGTTATACTGGCTTAGAAGTCCTTGTCTCTTGTTAATTCGTAGAGTCAAGTTTAGAAATCATTTAAGACCACTCGACAGTTCTCTCGACACAGGCTGCAAAATCCATATCAAGGAAGCGGCCCTAAACCCCTATTTTAAACAAAAACTCAGCCGGATTTCAAATTTTGTTCTGCTAAACGAAACAAACATTGAGATCTTCTATACTGTGTTCTGTCCTTGAATAATGGTAAAGCTTTTGTTCATAATGTTCATTGAATCGGACTTGGCGACCAATAATGACAATAATTAATAATCTATAATCAGGTCTCCCGGTGGCTGTAGAATTTATAGCAAGCATGAACAGTGGTTGGTGGCATATCAGGAAAGACAAAGTTTGATTTCATTCAAACGCACACTCTCTGAGCTTTTAGAATCTGCGTCTGTATCAACCTCAGACCATGCCAACATTTACTGAGAAAGGCTGCTCCGACACAGTCCCTGTAAATAGATCTGAGCTAATTGGATGGACAAGTCCCGTGGGTTTCCGAAAAGATGGATTCATGTATTGATTTTTAGGTGAAAAGCCAGACATCATGAAGCTGTCTTAACCACAAGTATAATAGATAGGCCTATCGGAAAATATGTTTCTAGAAAGCTTGAAAGTGTCTTAAACAGTCCTTAGAGATCGATAACAGGATCATATATATAACGAATAAATTTATATACAGAATCAGTTTGCATTGGTCGCCTGCATTTCGTTCGAGTTACTTCGTGCAAAATATCTACTCAAATACACTACCATACATATTATAAATCTAATATCTGTTGCAACTTGCAATTCACCATGACAATTTGAATAAAGTTTATAATATAAATGTATATGCTTTATCTGATTTTACAAATCAAAACGGGTTGAAAGAAGACAGTCAAACAATTGTAGCCTACATTTTGAATCAAAACAATCCCTTGTTCGATATATCGATTTTGGTTATATTTTTTTTACTTCATTATACTTAACACGAAACTCGTCTTTCAGCTATACACCTATACAGGCCCCGGGCTAGATATAAATGTTTTGGCAGTTAAAATTAAAAGAGATCTAGATTGAAGCAAACATAAGGTACTGGTAGGCTGTATATATAAAGTTTATTGTACAGATTTCAGTGTATATGTACAATATACAGATTTGAAATGAATGTGTCTCATTGAACACAAATTCATTTTTTTATGTGAAAAACGTAACTATATGTATATCGATAAATACCCTGCTACAGATTAAATACGGTTTACGCTATATATATATAACATTTTTTTTTTCAAGACAAATTCCTACTTCTAAAAAGCAATAGCAGTAACTGTTATTTCCTAGTTCAATTCTCCAAAGAATTCTTACGTTTCATTTAAATATAAATATAAAATTTAATTCATAAACCATTATGTCTTTAACAAGAAAAGTAGCTATAAAATGATAAGCGCTATGAACGCTCTGTAATAATATATATATAAAAAAAACAAATTACAAAACAGGATGTAAACAATGTTTGGTTTCAACCGACAAAAGATGATCTAAAAGTACAACACGACTTACATCATTGTAACATAAAAGCACAGGTACAAAAACATGCTGCCTATAACTTGCCCCACGCTGCATTATTTATAAACTGCTTATCCTACATTTTGTATTTATTTCCAAAAGACTTTATTAATATTTAAACAGCAATTTGTTCAATGTTCGTTTTTATACCTAAAAATAAAATGTTATTCCAAAAATATGTCTTATATGTACAAAACAAACCCACTCCCCCCTATTAACATGCTATTGGTGTTACGAAAAGGCCACAGTTGGCACCGAAAAGTATAGCAATGAGTCGACTTCTACGACCTTTTATAGGTTTATGTGTGTCAATAAATACCAAAGAACACAAATAAACAGCCGTTTTATGCACATTTTTTCTTCTAAAGATAATCAGCAGATATCACAGACAGCTTGAATAAAATTAAAATTAAATTTACAAGGACGGAGTAAAATTGTAACTTATCTGCCTTACCGTGATATTTACAATTTAATTTATAAGCAGATTGTATTGAACTTTAAACATGCTTGATATTTGAGATGAAATAATAACAGTATTGTTAATTTAGTTTACAATTTTTAATTTTAATTTTTGTCGAAGAGATTAAGCCACAGAGAGAGCCGTTAATCGTTGCTGCTGGTCGTTACCAGCCCTGAGATCAGTGATTGTCGTCTCTATCATAGGCTGGTAGGATTTATGGCCAGTTGGTGCTTGTTCTCGGTAAACATATCTAGAGGCGTTGGTATCAAGAAGACCGGCAGGGCAAGGCTCTGATCTCTTTGGAGTGTAATCTATACGGTACATAGTGCCATCCTCGAAGGGAGCATCACTCTGGAAGGCCCCGGCCACAGGTTTGCAGGATCGAGCTGGTGGCATGGCATGGGGAATAAAATGGGCAGTGTGCGTGGATACACCTTCGAACGGTGCTCCGCTCTCAACGTAATCGTTCTTTGGTCCAGCTCGTTTGATTTGTTCCATCTGCCATTTTTTGTAGTCTTGCCTATAGTTGGTAGTACCATCAAAAGGTCCACCTCGTACTTTGGCGTCATCAGGCCGTTTTGCCAGTGATTTGCTAATGGGAAATTGTCTGAACTGCATTTTATGGGTTGTGTTCATGTCAAAGTCCCCTTCTGGCTTAACATATGCGTCTGGTTGGTGCTGGTGTGGACGTTCTGCTGGCCACTTCCTGTAATCATTCCTGAACGTGGTCATACTATCCAATGGCTTGTCGGATTGGAAAGCTTGGGCATCTGGTTTACAGCTCTCCATTCTGGGAGCTATCTGCCCGCGGTAATCCCTCTTAAAGGTGGACAGACCATCGAAGGGAACTCCACTGGGTCGGTATTGATCCTTCTCCTTGGTCCACTTGGGTTGTAGAGGATGTTTGATGTAAGAGTCCCTGTAGCTTGTGAAGTCATCGATGGGCTGGTCAGACATTTTGGCAGCCTCTGATGGTCTCATGCTCTGTCTGGGTTTCTCGTTATAGCGACGGTAATCGTCGGTGAACGTGCTCACACCCTCAAATCTCTGGGTAGGGGGTTGCCAGTCGGGCTCTTGACCATATTTATCAGGACGACCAGTGATTGGCCATTTTCTGTAATCAACTGAAAACAAACATAGATTGTTACTTTCAAAATAATAAACCCTACAGAAAGTGACCACCATTGACTATATATCAGGTATCAACATCATAAAGACATGCTCTAAATGTCCACAAGGAATGTAAATCGACCACAAGAAAATGGGGGAGGTAAGACGTCATTTAAGAGTACAAGCAGCGTAGGCACACCCACGTATTTAGGACTTCCATTTTGGTCATACCCAGGCGGTTAGGTAGAAGTTGTTGTTTTATTTACTTTGGATTTCCCGCAGTACTTATAATTTACTTATGGCATGTTATTTCACTCACACGATGACGTGCCTGACAATGAACAATTGAAACCGGACATCATCCCACTAACAATAACCACTGACTAGCACATGGTATGTTACAATGAGTTAATGATTTAAGTGAATGGTCCGTTTAAAAGGCGATCATTTATTCGAATTGCAACACAAATACAGCACATATGCATTATAAATTTTTATTTGAAAAATTTAAGAGTGAATGGAAAGTTTGTAGAAGAAAAAAAACGACATTAACATAGTAAAAGGCACTTCAAGTATCAAAGAATATGATATTCTGGTCATCGTAAAATATAATTCATGGCACACAAAAACTGCTTCAACTGAACCCGACTGAGGTTATAGCAAGTGTTGAGGGCAATTCAACATAACGATCGAGCTGTGTTGTCTGTATGCCATGTCAGGGGATATTTGATCGGATAAAGTGGGCCAGTGAGCGAGTCGTGTGGTAGTCAAGCACCGTCAATACGCTAACACGGGGCTGGTATTTCAATAAGCACTGGAGTCATGGACACGGTATTGTTATGTACTTGATCGACACACACACACAGAGACTAGCCATATTCAACATATATTAAAATGCATTGATCAACCACTGGAACTACATGCAGTATATTTAAACAGAAGGGTGGGTAATCGGTTTGTACACATACATAAATTTGTATAGTAAAAATTTAATTTTATGAATATGCTTGGTGCGAAGACATCCGATCTAAAATCGAGTCGGAGTTTCCATGATAAATCAAAATAACGCTGTACACCTTTTAACAACGTTCATTAAGAGGCTCTGCATTTTTTTTTTTTTTTTTTTAATTCCTGGGAAGATAAACTAAATTTAGTTTCATAGCACCACTAAAAGACTACACAGTGACGTAATTAAACCATGGCTAAAAATGAATAGAGTTTATTAGTAAAACAGATAAAAAATAAATCCTTTACAATTTTTGGGGTGGCAGTGTATAAAGTGAACAGGTGAGCAAATACGAAGCCTAATACGCGTATCTATCAACATTGGATCTCTATAAAAACAAAATTTGTCAATATCATTTTAAGGAAGTTTTTGCTAACAAACCTTTTAACGAATCCCTTAAAACTTTGTTTGAAACATTCCATACTTTAATGAGTACTGAATCGATGTGAACTTCAGAAGCCGTCACGGATTCAGGCGAAAGATAACATTTCATTGTCTATTTGTTTTTCAATTGTCTTGTTACAATCAATGACTGTTCCGGCGAGAAACATGCATCCTGTTTGAAGCCCTGAAACTTGAATACCTATGGAGAATGTCTCTCACTCAGTTCATTAAAGGTTGTTCAAGTGGCGTCGATGCTGGTTTCCTTCACCCATTGGGCTGGAAAGCCGTCGTGTGATCGAAAATCAGAGTTAAACTCCAATAAATAAATTTAAAAAAACCAAGGGCAACACAAAAAGCTCCATCCCAAACAAATAGAGCAAAGTTATTTAAAAAAAAACAAAAAAAAAAACAGGCTCAGTTCCTTTCTTGTTAAGCTGACGTTTGATTTTATAATTATCCATTCAAAGCATAGTACTGTGTCGGACAGCTTTTAGATGGTCTAAACGTGTTCGATATTATCACTTTCTAACTTACACAAAATAGCAAAATTCATTGTGGTTGCAAAAATACAATAACGTTGCACCAGTGCGAATTGGCAATCATCCACAATGGAGAAAGGTCTAGCTTTTGGAGAACCGTCCTATATAAGAGCTGTTAAAAGCCTGTTTTCATTCAAGCCATATTGCTGTATTCCGCTTATTAATTCTATGCTAGTCAGAGTGACCTGAAGGTTTTATGACCCTGTAGTTATGTGCCACAACCTTCTGGACACAGCATAATGAAATCCAATAGATAATATTTATTTAACATGCAATGGCCGTATCCAAATTGATTTCCAATAACCTCTCTTCACTATTTACGATGTTCGGTCGATGCATATGGAACACCTACGGTAATTATATAAAAGAAAAAAGACACATTCAATAAATTTATTAACTGTCATGGGACAGCAAAGACAATTGACAAATTTATGTACTTTATGTACGCTAACATGCCATGAAGCTACAATTTTATGACACGAATTCGTCAATACATACTACGCCATACACAGCAGGTACAACCAAAAGTTTATTGTCATGTTGTTATTGGTGGTCCTGGTTATTTTGGTCGTCTGAATGTGCCTCAGGTGATAAAATAAAGCAAAAAAAGGACTTTAGACTTGCACCATAAAATCAAAATAATTAGTGCCTCCTTAAATTTCCAGGATGCCATAAACACATAAATTTCTCGTTAATTACTGTGGATTTAGCACATTTACGTTTAAGTGTTTGTAGCAGCCTTAAACGAAAGACCGTTTTCAGGTCAACTGCACAGACAAGGCGTAATATTAAAGACAACGCTTGCTTCCATATGCATGTATCAGGAACACTTCATACATCCTGAGCATCGCCCCTGGAAAATTTTTTAAATATCTCTAGCGACCACTTATTTTCTGGTTAAAAAATTCTCACCAGATTCTACATACAGCGAATACCAGTAACAAAAATATTAAACATCATGTATTATAGGTTTAACTTTAACACGATAAATTCAACTTTTTAAGTTTGACATCGGTATTGGAGTGGGTTTTATAACAAATTATAAATTTTTTTTAATATCTCACCAGACGTAGGATCTGACCCGATCGCATGCTTTTCCAGGGGTGCTGAGCATTTTGAAGAAATTTACTGTATTTCCGCTGAAACAACCCCCTCAAGATGCATGTTGATAGAAAATGAATATGAAATTCTCCCGATATACTTACTTCGATATGTTGGTTCCCCTTCGAATTTGCCGGGAAGAGATTTTGTGGCATCTCTTCTGATAGCTTTTGGGGGTGCACCATATTTTCCTGTGAAGAATTACATTATAATTTAATTGATTCAAAATTAAAAAATTGAGATAACGATTCATAGATTTAATTTCTTAAAAAAGGATATTGGTTTGTCTCCAAATAATATTGTGTCAACCATAGCTGATCCTAAAAGACACAAAGGGTTCCAGCCCGTAGGCTACAAAGCGGCTATAAAAAGAAAGGTGGAGTGATGAAAATATCTTCTAACGTTTTCTTGGGTAATAAATTATCTCCTTAAAATCGAAAATACGTCCCAATTTCAAATACATGCCTTTTTTTTTTCAATTTTACAAAAACACAAAAATGACAAGTTCAGTTTCACTGTGCTCGAAGTTCCTTTTAAATGACCAACGTAAAAAGTGTGGATTATATGCGATTCAATCGACTCTAACCAGTATCTGATAAAAGATACACATAGACACAAGTGATTCAACATTTCTGTTTATTTTAAAACCACTGTCAAGAATTTCTTGACAACAGTTTATTTTCAAATAAACCGAAATATTGAATCACCATGTATCCCTGTGTATCTTTTTTTGGAATGATAACTTTACTATACTTTGTGAAACTCATCAGTGGGAATAATGCTATTTAAGTATCTGATGATACGCGGACATTGAGCGTACCTGTATAAGTTTGCTTGTAGGAGGTAAGAGTATCCATGTCTCCATCGGGTTTTTTGTACAGGTCTGACGTCTTCTTCCAGGGCTTCTCCACTTTGTATGGTACATAATCCACCCTGTATTGAGAAGGAGTGTATTTAGAGGAGCCGGGTTTAATAATACTGCCAACTTGGGAAGTTGGACGAACATAGTTGCCCCGTTGCCGTGGACTTTCTGGAGAGGCCGCAGGACCACCAATAGGAGGAAATTTTACCATCTTCGACTTTTTAGAAATAGAAGATCACGTTGACTAAAAAATAAGCCAACCTCCACGTTAAAACAAAGCCGCTCGACTCAGTTACGATGGACGCTACAGTGCCAGACAGAAAAACTTGATAACGCTTACATAGCGTTGTTAAGGATAACAAAATGGCGATTAATCCAGGCACCAGAAACACTTAATCTCTCGTGACAAGAATAAGCAGAACAGTAAAACTATACTAGTAAAATATTCACCAAAGACACAGGACAATAAACTATGAGCTGTCAGTTTGCCAGGAAAAGCAAACTGTATGTACGAGTTAGTGTTTTACCACCCAGTCAATAGAGCAATTAAGTCTTGCAGCCAAACACAACGACCCTACCCTAAACGATCGGTATTAGTTTGTCAATATATCATCCGGTTTAACTGGGAATATAATCTACAAATGACTATACGTGTACATGAGATTCTAGGATATGCACTAATCGATCAATCTCCTGTAATCCTCACGCAACAATGGTGCTCGAATTGGATCAAGTATCAACACACCGTAAACACGTCATTTGTATACACCAGACATGTGGTCATCATATAAATAAATACATTTTGATAAAAGGACTTAACCATTGTGTGCAGTAAATCTAAAAGTTATTGTTTGCCTACCAGTCAAAATTGAAAAATATACGAGGCTATCAATATTCACTGAGTTAGACCTGCCTTACGTATCTAAAAAAAGCGTAAATGTTTAAGAAATGATAGAGTTAACGAGCGAATATATTCACACATGATGTTACTGTGGATGATATTATTTATTTGATAAGTAGATGTTTGGTTGTTTGTTTGATTGGGGTTTAACGTCGTACTCTCACGACGGATTATCCACGTCATACTGTAACTAGCCTTATTAGGGTGGAAACCCGTATGATAACCTCATAAAAACCACACCCGCTCATATACCTGATGGTCAACAGGCGGACTCGATCCTGTGATACATCGCAGGTTCAGTTTATAAAGCGCACACGCTACCACTAATCCACGGCCGCGGGCCTTTCCATAAACCGAAAAAAGAGCCACTGCAAATACTGGTCTTTCTGGGCAAATCCATAGTCCTAAATGTTTTAAGTCCTAAATGTAGTAAGGCCGAATGCCCGTCGCATGTTAGTAACTTTGAGATAAAGATCAACCATTTCTCCATGAATCAATTTTTTTTTTATCGAGTCCGGTTCTTGGACCAGTAAACTATGTTAAAGTTTACTGGCCATGTTCATAAAAAAGACTGGACATTTCTTTGTTTGGTATAAACAAATATACCTATTCAAGTTAGTTTTACGTGTCCAATAATTCTCTGAAAATCAAGTTTGAGAAAATCCACACGGATAAGAGGTCGTCGTTATTCTATTGACAAATTCTGCTCATTCTTCAATAATTATGACACTATTGGACATGACATGTCATACTATGGTAGAAATGAACAAAATAAAAACAGCTGGTTATAGGGATTTGCAAGCGATATATTGATCTTCGTTATCAGTCAGCATTGTGTTAAATGGCACTCCTGATGTATTTTCACGCTTGTTTTGTAACTTGCCTTTGACGTTGCCATTTTACATTTTGCTATTAAATTTAACCAATTTGGCATCCCCATTTAGCAAGGCACATTGAAGGGCAGACAAATTGTAGGTTTATAAACCTTTCTTAAAATGATAGTCGATATTTAACACAACTGTCCATTCCTATCACTCTAAGGTCAAACGTACGACTTGTCGACTTCTATAAATTTTTGGACACAGTCTCTCACCCTTTAGGCTATGCTTTATGTTAAATGTAATTATCCTCCGATCACCGGTTTTCGAACAGCACCAGTTTTCGAACATTTAATTATTTTCGCTTGTTTTTCTGTAATTTTTAGGTACAGAATGATGTTAAAAATGAAGAGCAGTATTACTATTTCATAAATAACTCCCAGAGCACATCCAGAAGCCTGCCTGAAGGTTAATTAAGACGCTTTTAAATCAGTCAAGTGACTTTCTTAAGTGTTCGAAATCCGGTGATCGGAGTATATATAAATAAACTAATACATTTTAAATGCATTTCTTGTTGTTTGACATCGTTTTTGTGGCTTTCTGACATTTGAGGGACAGCATTGATGGTTGAATGAGACCATTAAGAAGCACAGGATTCCTAAGAGAGAATTCCTTGTTAACTAGGTGAATGAGATATATTCTTTTGTCAGAGATAACAATAGTTCAGGCGGGGTTGACTTTTGAATAAAGTCCTATAGTTTTTTTTTGTGGATCAGTGGCTGGTATGGCACTCATTTCAGTGTTATTCTAGTCATTTTGCTTAATTCAAACCTACAGCTACAGTGAAATCAATAATCTACATTTCTACTTTAGCCACTGACCAATATAGATACTCAATGTTTGAGAATGGACTAATATGATATGTCAGCTAGGGCTGCTAGACACACCGACAGCTGATAGATAAACACTAAGTATTTTTCATTGCTTGGTGTTATACCTTGTTTTTTACGCTGTGCTTAAGGGTATTTCACTTATATGAGGGCGGTTGTATTCCAAAAATAATTGACACTAGCATAACCAAAATGTGAAACATATCCATGAAGTTGGAAAGTTAATTTTTCTTCAGGGCTAAGTAAAGAACGCATTTCCATATATGGTTACGTTTTTGTTTTGGTAGCCTTTACAAGCCTTTCTTTTCTTTGTTGCCAATGGCCTTTCCTGCGGTTTCCATCACCTTAATTTGGTATTTATCTCAGTGTCCTTTCCAATAATTCCCCAGTGATTGCTGCTGAATGTTGAACAATGTATATGATAATGTTCCTCTTGTGATCGGATACACAGTACTCCTTTAGGGACCAGAATGTAATTAATTACCACATAAAGGCACATGCCAAACATATTTATTGGAAACCTTGTTACAAAAAATAAAGGACATCGTGTATTGTAGTAGCTTACCAAAACTTGGGTAGTCTAATGGAAAAGCTTATGTACACAGGCGTCTATTACAGTCCAATAAAGAAAAACCTAGTGTACAACAAATCATCAAAGAGTCCATGGATTTTTAGAGCCACTAAACCTTGTTTATTCTGACCAAGAAAGGCTGTTCATTGATCACTGATGCAACCAAGGCTTAGGAAAGCAGTGATCGGAAATACAATCATTGATTAAGCTATTTATACATAACTGACAATGTAATATATACACAAGAGTATCAAATTACAAAACCTGATCTTACTCTATACAGCTGATGTATACCATTGAAGTTCTGTTCATGGGTGAATACCGACACCAGTTAATCAATTTATCAACCATCACATTACCAGGTTAGAATTCAAATCGGCTGACATTGTACTAACATGTAATTGCTGTAAGGTGACCATTGAGTTAAGTGGCGAGCAGGCTGGTTTAGTTTTGTTATTTAACAGCCACTGTGTTTGCTTTCCTCCTTCTCAAACAGATCATAGTATATGTTTTGAGAAGCAATGCCATTTTTGTTAATTTTTAATTTGTTATTTTTGTCAGAATACATATCCAGTGATCAGCAGTGTAGAAAAAGGTTGTTCAATGTTTATGAATATCAATAGATTTATAATAATGTTAAAGCCAGTTTAGTAACTGACATGGTAATTAAAGTTATCCATACCTTATCATTTGTGCATTTATAACATTGAGCATGTACTGCTCAATAAATATTCACATACTTAACACCAAAACATTAAGTTTATAAATAATGGACAAAAAGTTGTTGTCATATGATTCTGTTGAATACTTATTGAATAATAGTGAATGTTGAATAGAAGGGGAATGGCTTGAACAGATAACCATACAGAAGCTGCCAAGTCAGTTATCAAGTCAGCTACAATGTGATTATGACCATTATCCATACTCTCCAAACACAACTAGAAGGCTGATTTTGTTTTTAGTTTTTTTGTCTTTTGCTATATTTACTTTTTTAAAGCGCATAACTAATTCACATCTTGGAATTATCTAGGTCAAAAATGTACATGTGCCATACAGTCGGAGTCCATACTTAGTTCTGTATTCGATCAAGTGAACAATTTGTTATTTTTAATCCCAACTGTATATATAAGCTTGCTTCAATCAGGTACTAATACAGTGTCTTTTGCAAAAGTTCCTGTTCTCCAACGCATACCTAATTTGCTTTGTATTGCTTTGATTTCTTAATTACGATTTTCTTCTTCTGATAAATGATTCAGTTCTTAAGTTTAATATAGTATTACATGTTTACTTATATTATTATAGACCTACATGTAGTATTTAAAAGCAATTTACCCTTACAAAAACTTTCTTTATTTATTATCATAGCATATCTTTGAAGGTATGTGAGACTCACTTCTGCTGTAGTTTGTCAAACCAAGTATTGAATGCATATCATGCAACATGTAGTTAGTAGCTACCAAGTATGCTAACTGTGCTTATAGTTTACCTATAACCAGTTCTTGAATCAGAAGAAAACGATGCATGGCATTAAAGACAATCCCTTGATACTGGTAATTTTGTGTGACATATTTTAGTGTAACAATGACAATAAGCAGGTTGCAATCTGTTGGCGAATGGCAACCCCAAACCTCAAAAGACATCTATAAGACACCAAATTGTTAGCAGTAAATGCAGTCTGCTGGTTCAGAATTGAGTGCATGAAGACAAGAAGAATCACTAGATTTTTAGGGTAACCTAATGAACAACACCAACTTTGATTACTGTCTTCTCCGTTTTTCTTTGTACATTTTAAGGACAGAATAGTAATATTAATACAGATGGTAGATATACAGAAATTAATAGAATTCTTGTTAACTTTTAAATCTGCTTTTAAAAAAATCATTCATAATTCACTGACGATTTTGTGATCCTCAAATTTTGATGATTTCTATGTTTGCTTTTTTTAGAACAGAAAGAAGATTTTTAAAAAAAGGTACAAGATTAGGACATCCACAAAAGCATACCTGTTTGTAATACTAGAGTAAAAACATTAAATGGGTTCGTAAAGTAGGTATGAATGTTTGTATTTATTTTATATTTTTTAGAAATAAAACTCTTTACATTGTGTCTTTTTACATCAGTGGCAAAGTTTTAAATGATAATACCCCCCATTGTTAACTTGTGACAATAATAAATGTCCAGTTTACACAAATACCCATCAAATTTATAATTGTTTACATTATACCATGGCAATTTTTCAGCAATTTAAATGAATATTTACCGAACAATTTTTAAATTTAACCCCCAAAAAGGGCATAAAAACTACACATACACTTTTATGTTTTTATTAGATTCTCAAAGGTAATCAAAGGTAACCATTCCTGGGAATTCCTTTTTGCAGTCCAACTCTGAACTTTTTGTTTTTTGACATATTTTAATATATTGTGCAGTAATAAAACAAAAATGTAAATAGCTATCATGAGTTATTAATATTGAACAAACCTGTGAGTAGTTTTATCCTCAATAGGACCCTCTCCAGTCATGGGCACCTGCTGAGGTTTGAAACTCTCCCGTAACTGGACCGGGTGAGCAGGATATTTTGTGGTATATTCTGACAAAGCACATGGTTGATCTGATCTTGGGGCTCCAGCATATGGACGATGGGGACAACGATGGCGACTGTAAATTGAAAACAAAAAATATAATAGTAATAAAGCATGCCCTGATATGGAACAGTAAAAGTCAGTCGGTTATCCCATGGAAGGCAAATGGATATATATCTTTAACATTTACACAAAACCTCCAACTGTTTCATCAACAATATGTCACCAAGTCAAAATAGGCAAGTAAATAAGCTGATCTGACAAGACTGCCTATTTTTTTAATTATTCCAATTATCTGCTTGTTTTCTCCATAACATGGTCAGTGAAAAGATTATTTACAACACTTTCTAGCTTAGGAAGTTAAGAAGTATTCAAAGCATTTGTGTTGTGCGTGGAATTCAACTTACAAGTCATGAGAATGTTTTGTGGAATTGGTGCATGAATATGTTTATTTGTTAATTAGTCTTCAACATTGTAACTCATCATTTATTTGCTTTTTTTTATTTTCAAGTTAGTGGAAAATTGGTGATAGTCGACAAGGTAACTATGTCAGTATGTTAATTTATATGTATAACATTCAGTGTGGATTGATTTTTTGATTGTCCTGGTGCATATGACCTTATTTTTCACAACATCTTTAACAAAGGTATTTGTGTCTGTTTTGTGTGTTTTGCCTAGCAACAGGACCACTAAGGCTCTAGAGCATGAAGATTTCTTTATAATAATATTATCGACACACCCAAGTAATGAGCACACTGTTTTAATTGTTTGTTTGTTTGATTGGGGTTTAACGTCGTACTCAAGGGTATTTCACTTATATGACGACGGATTGTCCACTT